>NDXB01003600.1:36335-49105 GCA_002631895.1 Agapornis roseicollis | reverse complement strand
AAAACATGAAAAAAAAAAAAAAAAAGTAAATCATTACCTGTAGTATCTTAGTGATAATTTCTGGGTTACTTTTCCTTCTGCTTTTGTAAATTAGACTAAAAACTGAGCTTAAAATAATTTCTGATAATTCATAGTCTCCCTAATTAGATTATTAGATGAGTATGAATAAAAATACAGAAACATCTATTGAGTTAACATATTAACAGCCATTAAATAGATGGGTGTGCTTTCAAATTTGTTCTCTTTACGGAATAAAACCCCACATACTATTGTTTGAATAACATACATCCTTAATTTCAACAATGATTGATCTTTTGTTTTAAAACATACTTTCAGACTGTTTTATGCAAATGGAAAAGACACAGATTAAGATGTTATAAACAGATGTGCACTAATAAAAGATACATGTCATTTCACTAAATATGTATTTCTTTGTTGTTTGTTGCCACGATACCCTGTATGTACACACACACATGGTTATTTCTCATGTCCGTGTACAAGCATACAAAAGACAAACCCCCAAATCGGGATAAATTCACTTTTCAAGGATTCAAAAGCCTTATTAGCTGATCATGCAGATCTGAGAAAATATTTGGAAATACTTCCTCTACTATTAAATATTAATTTCACAAATCTGCAAATCAAAACTGAAGCTGACATACTTGCATTTAATGAGATAAGCCAGCCAAAGCCTTATTACTTTATACATTTCAGGTAAACCCAAAGATTAAGTACATATAACATTTGAATTAAGCCATATGAATTTGCCATTATAATGATCATCTATTTTATGTGCATAATAGCAAAGCACACAAGTATATACAACTTTCCAATGTCCTTGCTTTTATTTTAAAGATAAACCTAACATTAAGTGATAAATATAAAATTCTATCCCTCCAGTAAGACACTTACTAAATCTGCACTCTGTAATATCCACACAAATTTTGTCACTTGTTGAAAGCTATATTGTAACCTACCTTCAGCTTGAATTCAAGCTGTGGCATGACAGACAGCAGTAAGTGAGGATCTATGGCAAAAAGCTCTTGTATCAAGTCGAACACATGTTCTGATAAGTCACTTACTGAAGATTTTCCCAGTACCAGAACCTGGTTAAAAAACTAGAATTCGAACAATATTAGTTAGCATATTTTCCTTCACTAATGCAAAAACTATTTTAAAAAAATATTTTAATATAGTATCATACTTTCATTCTCCATACATACCTTCCAATGGAAGGTACTCAATGCACATTTTTTCATCACATCAAAGCATTTCACCCTTGCACTTTTGGCTCAAGCAAACTACAAACATCCTTCATAGTTCAGTTCTGTTACTTCCATCAGGATTAATCCATAGTAATTTGATAATTCAAAATATCAGTAATTATCTCCCCAGCAAACTTAACAGCAAATGAAAGAACTGTTAATTTAAAAGGCATATTCATTTAAATAGAATCTTCTCTACTTTTAATCCATTTTAAAGAATGTCAGATGACTTTATGATGTGTCTTGCGATATTGACAATAATGTATCAATGCTGTCAGTGATCTAACAGAAAAAAACCCAAGGTAGACTAAATATGAATACTTTATTTTGGGTTTATTAAATTTTAATATGCTTGGATACTTCCTACTACATACTGTGATTTAATATTATTTGAGCAGTGCAAATGAAGCTATTATACACTTAAATAAGAAAGTAAGAAAAATAATATTAAATCAACCCAAAGGTCACTTTAAGCACCATCCTCCTCCCAGCTATGACTAATTACAAAAACCTTAAAGAAACAGGGGAATTTGAAAGTGTTATTTGTTAGTGAGACTTCGTGAACTTTTAAATACTTACTGATTAATCTTTGATGAATTTACCTAATTCCCTTTTTAAACTACTTTGACTTCTAAGGAACCTACTGGCTTCAGCACTCAAGGAATGCAACAGAATGGACGAGACTACGTCCCCGCAAGACAGTACTTGCTGCTTTAATAGGCGGAACATACAATATTGACATTCAACAACAGGCATTACAGTAGAAGAAAGATTTGTAAGAAACCTCTCAATTCTTTTACTGTTTATGACTAAAACAAGTTTAGGATGGAAAAATACACAACCCTAGTGAAGTGCTGGTAGTTTGAAATGTTTCATACTACAGCTTTGTACAAAATGAGGCTGCCTGGTTACTGGATATATGAAGTACTAACAACTCCTTTTTGTTCCAACAGGATTTTTTTTTGATGGTCACACTTTCACAGCCTAGACTTAGGCTTTACCTTACTTAGACTGAGATGAATAAGAATTAATTTCCTTTTCACTTATTTGAAACACCTCACATACTTCTTTAACATCAAAGGTAGCAATATCCTATTTGGAAACTGTACTCTTGTAGCTGTATTGTAAAATGTATCTTTTATAAACAGTCATTTTTAAACAAACAAACAAACAAATCTCCAGTAAAGAAAGTAACAAGAACACTAGGTGACTGTAGGTAACATGAATTAATTAATTTACATACATTGGCAATACATGGTTCAATGGTCTGGACGGTCCTTTTCAACAGGACTTTTGCAAGATCAAATGCTTGTTTATTAAGGTTCTGAAATAAAGAAAATATAACAATAAAATTTTAAAAAGACAAACTATTTCAGATGACTCTAGTTTTCTCTCCCAAACTTGAAAGAACTTAGGAGGGTATGTTTTACCACCAATCTATTTGGTTTTGAAGCTGTTAAAGTTCAGTAAAGTTAATTCCACAACTACAGACTTAAAAAAAATCTTAAAACTATTTTTTCCATACACTTCAATCTAACCCAAAACCATCACTTCTGCATCTTATTTTAAGACTTCCATCACTCCAGTTGTTACCTTTAGCATTGCATTCATATCTATAAAAAGTTTCCACATGCAATCCCATTAAAAATTGTGAAGGAACATTACCACACACACTTCAGTAATTAACTGAAAAATGAACTGGTCTAACTTACTATTTAAATGTGAGATTTTTTCCCCTTCACATACTTATGAAAGGTACAACTTGCAGCAAAATTCAGCATTGTCTACAGGGTAAAACTGTGCACTGACTTCCCCATAGACTGTTTGAGATAGCCCAAATAAAGCATCTAAGTTTGGGCAAAGTTAGCTGCAAACTTTCCAAATAAACATTTGATTACAACATAACAAATCTGAACATTGTTTTTATTACTCTTGAGTAAGATAAGGAATGTAACTGCATATCTGAAAAGTGTGACTGTCCAAATCTGCACAAAATCTAGTATGCAGTATCTCATCTAGGGATTAATGCAGCTTGGAGGGGCAGGGGGAAGGGCAGAGGAGAAAGGTGTATTAGGTGATTGTCCTGAAAATTATAAATGACTGCAGGTAAAATACAGGTAAAGCCTAAGGATGACTGATTATTGGGAAGACAGTATTTGGCAAGTCTACACTGAGAATGACTCCTTAGTGTTCTTTCAGCTAATGAGATGACAAACTAAAAGACAGTTCATCAACTAATAGCAATGAGAAATAGATGTTCAAAGGCTCCAACAAATATTTTCTCAGTCACCACAGCACTAAGCAGACAGACAGATATGGTCAAGCTCTTCTCAAATTCAAACCAAAACCTTCTCTCCAAACCAGACCATGATGAAAATCTTGTTGGCAGATATATCTGTATTAAACTAAAGCACTGCCAGCCTCATACAAAAAATAAATTTTATTTGGATCTTCAATAAAGCTTCAAAGATTTCTTGCAACAAAGTTGGTTTTGTTTTGTTTTTTAATACATATTGATAAAAATTAAAATAAAATATGTATCTATTAATAAGTAATATACAAATAATCTGTTTGGAGAACAGAACAAAACAAATCCTTAAAGGCCTGGATTGGCCATGCTACCGAGGATGTAGAATAAAATACTGATTTTCATTACATGAAACATACATTTTTAAGGAATAGCCTTGATCATGAGTGTGGCAAGAAAAATATTCACTAAATAGCACTGGTTTAAAAGTTCATTAAAAAAACCTACAGTTTCATGCCATAGGTGGTCTGAGCAAAATGTGACACACCATTTTGCTATTGAAAACCTGGATTTACTGGAGGAGAGCCACATTAGCATATACAGAGAGAACAATGTACAGTAAAACCACTTTACTGATAATGAAGGTAAAAAATGAATATAATTTACAGGCTGAGGTAGAATTTACTTCATGTCTACGTACTGGTATACTTCTTTTTATTGCAGTACTGCTTTACACAATGCGATACAGTTTTTTAAAAACCAAAACCACCAAAAAAGTGGAATACATTATATCCAAACCACATCATTTCAGCTTATTTACAAAGATGAACTTCCATTAAACCACACCGACAATTTTATTATGTCATACCAAAGAATGACTAGTATTCAATTGCGTTGCAGAGACATAAAAGTACCTTTATTACATGCTCTCTACAAGAAAACAAAATGTACTTTTCAAGCTGTGGTGCTTCTGATTTACATACCTACAGACAAACAATATAAACACAGGATTTCCTAGGAGATCTGTTCATGAAAGGAGAACGTAATTACTGCAGTCAAACTCTGTTTGGCAGTGCAAACAGAAGAACTTTCTGGTTGGTTTTTTTTTAAAACTACCATGACAAAGCAGTATTTTAAGTTCTGTTGTTACAGCAAACAAGTCAGAACAGACCAAAATACTCACCAAAGTATGATCCTGAGCACTGACTACAGCGTATTATTTGCTTACATGTGATGGCCAAGAGCCAGTAAGGACTGCCCATCAGTTTTCTAAGAAATACTAAACATGCAGGACAATCCAACATTTACACCAAGTTTTCCTCCCTCTTTCTCAAGAGCTTTTTTTCAAAATGTCCTTAGTTAGGCAAAATTCTTAGCTAACAATGTTAATGCTAAAAGATCATACTCACTTTTACTTTGCCTATACCACATATACAAGACACTGTTCAGTTCTAAAAAGTTTACCAGGTCTTTGCATCCTCAGAGCAATGCCTGGCACCTGCCACACACATCCCCATTCCTCTGTTTCCACTCCTGATCTCTACTGTCTGTAGTTGATTATAAACAACTTACAAAGACAGTGCATTTTCAAAAGGACTCTTTTTCTATTATCATGAATAAGATGCCTCCCTTCCTGTTAGCAGTTTTAATAAGGCATCACCTTATTGCTGTCAGGAAAAATGAGCTGAGAGAATGATATTCCTGCTTCATGGTCACAACAGAATGAATGCAAACTGAGAAGATAGATATATTTATACATCCATTGCTGAGACTCTGCAAGTAAATCACAATGGCCATGGCTTAGTCACTCCTGTAATACACATTTGAAGGAATTCTCCCTCTTTAGGTAACCAAAGGAATTATCCCTGATTTTATATGCTAATTTAACTTTAATTATGTAGTCACAGATGGAGGTGCCTTAATTTTGTCATTATTTTAAATTAATAAATGAACAAACACAAAGCTGGTAATCAGGGTACAGTTCTTTTACTGTAGCTCATAAGTGAAACTTACTGTTCTTCACACAACATTCAGTAAGAGGCACAACAGTTACAGCAAGGGAATTTTCTTGGTCAATCCAGGGCAACCCCAGCCTGCACCTCACTTCCCTGATTTCACTGCTAAGGGAGTTGTGTTCATTCTCCTTTCAACTTTATTTACCCATTACAGTAAAGGTACTTCAAAAGCTCAACTGCAGATGCAGTGACCAGGTTAAGTTGTTTCACACAATGAGATCAGTGACAGTTCATGAAGCTGACTGTACAGGGGGCATCTCTGAAAAACCTGTCCAAGTAGCTGTGTTGATGGGCCAAGACAACACCTGCATGACAGCAGCAACCTACTGGGAGCAATTACTGGGAGTCTCAAATAAGACTCCTTTAGGAAGAGAAAGGAGTCACTTGTGAGTTAAAGACACACTGGACTTCACAAAAGGCAAAATGATTACGGAGCTCATAAAGAATGGAACACTAAAAGCAACCAACTAACTTAAAAAGTACTGTATTCCAGAGGATAATTAGGTTTTACTATGAGAAAAGTTTAAGGGGGAAGATACTGGGAAAAAACAATCAACAAACCAATGGGGGAGGTGGAAGGGAGTACAACTGGCAAGCTGAGGCAAGCAGCAAGTCACCACAGAGGTCTTACAGAATTATCTTTTTTTCTATTCTTAATTTTTTAATAAAAAAATAATACTTCACATCTTTCAATTTAAAACAAAACCAACAAAACAAAACAAACCCCACCCCAAAAAACTAAAAATCAAAACAACCAAGAAGCCTTAAGATACAATGTTTTCCTATTATATATTACATTTTCTTGAAAATACTTTATTATTGTTTCAGTAGGGTTTCTGAGGTGCCAAGTAGGCAGCATCTCTTGATACTGAATAATACAGCCACAGCTAATGAACACAGGAAAAGTTCAATCCACTGTTTCCCCAAGGCTTTGAAAAAAACTAAACGATCAAACAGCAGCTGTGATGACCAAAGTGTGTGGAGAGATGCACAACAAGCAAAAGGAAATAAAAATTACTGTTATAATGGTATACTATTATAGCATTTAACTTTGCAGACCTTGTGTGCAGGAATGAGGTTTATCAAAATCGAGTCCAGCAGCTCCTGAGTTACTCCATCGCCTTCCATGATGATAGAACTCATCAAATCCAGCATATGCATTTGTACCTTCTGGTTGTGGCTATTACTGAGATGATAAAGAATATTATCAATACTGAATTTTCAGACCCTAACAAATACTAACAGCACTGTTTAGAAACAATGCCTAATGCTGTCCACCTTACCCTCCCTTACACTCTCCACATCTCAAAACTATTTTATGAGCCTTTCCTCCCTTACAGAAAGCTTTGAAAACCTGTAACACCCCAGCTTTGCTTTAAGAGAAACAAAAGATGAAAATAACAAACACGGAAATATAAATGTAGATAAATGAGTCAGAATTAAGTATACTGTAAAAACATGGGCCAGAAATTTTAAAGCACGCCTGCTTTTAGATGCACACCCCTCCATGTTGTCAGTGATTCACACTCATTTGCTTTCCCTCTATCTCCTTGCTTGAAGGAATGAAGACTTGCTCTATTCAGTCATATTTATTTGTAGGCCATGCAAGGCTTCAGTCTACCCCCCAAAATATGCTAGTTTGACAGTTTATTATAACTGAAGCAATTCCACTTACTTTATAACTGAAAAAAGAGTCCTAAAAAGCTGAATAAAAATTTCATTGCAATCTTCTAACTCAAAGCAGATGTTGTAAGATTTAACCCACGCTAAATTCTAAAACAAAAATAGGATATTAATGACATTAAAACTTCACATTAAGTCACATAATTATGCTATTTACATTTTTTTTCTATTTAAGGAAAAACATTATACAATAGATTGTAAACCTTCTGGGGAAAGAGACAAGATATTTACTTTGCATACAAAGAGCTCTTAACACAAAAGCGCTTTGCGATATACATCCAGAAAAAAATAAATACAGAATAATCCTATTTCTTATGTGTAAGAGCTGATTGACAGAAATTGTTAGCGTAAGAAATCCATGTTTCTCAACTTTTTTCTTCATGCTATGAAACAATAGTTTTAAATGTCAAGAAAAGGTTTACAAACAAGACTGTGTCTCTAAATGCACACTTGTGATCAAGAGTAGATTTTTCTTGTGTTTTTAAACCAAAATCTTATATTCTTTCTCCCGTCATTAATATAAGCAGATTTGCATTTCAATCACTATTTTAATCAGTAATTCTCTTTTGATGAGGTAATATAACTTCAAGGATGCATGATACAAAAAACAATGTATAGAATTGCAAGATAAAGCTAAATGTTAATAAAACCCAATCAGTTTAATGTTCTCAACTATAGGCTGCATAAACTTATTAAACACAAACAAAATTGTAACTCCTACAAGGAGTGATTCATCGAACTTTAATGAGCCTGGTACGATTTATAGAATAAAAGAAATTTCCCAGGCATACTGGCACACCTAGAGAAAGACTGATTGCTTTTCCTAGGCTTACAGAGCAAGTATCATCTACTGAAAGTTATAATTATTGTGTTACCTCTAACAAGTAAAAGTATCTGTTAAACTGAGGGCTCTTCGTGTCCTCCAAGCCTTTTAATTGTCTTGTAATAAACAAGAAAATGTCCTGTCAAAAAACAGTAAAGTGTTTACAACCTTGATTCAGCAGAGAATAAAAATACAACCCTGCAGTAATGAGATCTACCCATATTTACAAACTCATGACATGGGAACATTGTCTTTTTCAGGCACTAACAGAAAGCTATCACCAACTAAGATATCAGTGACCTAGCATTCCTATTACACATCTCTGGCCCTTGAAGCACTACACTGACTCACAGGACTAAAGCAAAATCTCTTTAATAAAACTAAACACAAATATAAATGCAATAAATAAAAGTCAGGGGTAGCAGTTTGGGGATATTTTTGTGGGTGCTGTTGTGGGGGTTTTTTCCCACAGAAGGAGAATGAGGTAGGAAGAAAGCCTTTATTTTTTAAAGCATTTTTACCTTAAGTTTGTCATGGGAAGTATATGGAGCTTCAGGAGCATAGATACGAAAGATATCAGCCAAGCAACACGCTACAAGGAGGCGTACATCTTTATTGGGATTCCTGAGGAAGAATTCAGATGCAAGGTGCAAGGCTAATGGGAGATACTGCTGCTTCTCATCCTCTGAGTCCTGGTCCATATCCATGAAGGTTTTTACCACCATCTGAAAACACAGGAAAAAAATCATTCGAGTGCTTTCTGCTTTTATTCCTTATTACTAAACAGTACTTTCTAAAAGGATACAATACCATCAATACATTTTGATTGCACAAGCACAGTACTAAAATCTTGTTGTTAGGACAAACATCAGAAAAAGAGAAATGTTAATCTGATACTTAAAGGCTTACTCAAGTTGGCATTTAAAGTTGAGACACTAAAAAAAAAAAAATGCTTTGCAGCTCTCCTTTTTTTTGCCAATCTTAACCTGAGCTGCAGCATGGAAACTGCTGTATACCGGTGAGGTTGGAGATGGCAGCACCTCTTCACCAAAGCAGCCCTAGACTGCTTCAAAACCAGGACTTCCCTCAGTATACAGTATGAGGGGCTGCAAGTCACCTGGTCTACTGCAGACAATACAGTACAATGCAGTTGCTCTAACTACTATGCCAAGACTTGAGAAGAGCCTCAGAGGCCAGTCTTACACTGCCTGTATCAAGGCACAGAGCTGAAGAACTACTTTACAGATGCACAATCCTTTGATCTGATTTAGTCAAACTAGAAACCAGGTAAGAATTTAATCCCCCATGGAAAGCATCTCCAATGCTGTATATCTATTCCTGCTGTATATTCAAACATGCATCAACAGCCTTATCTATATAATGAAAAAAATAAACTATGTGGTTTCCTTGTTTCTTCTAGCACAGCTAAGTACCAATTCCTATGAAATGCCACCAAAATTGTTTATTTTGAATTATTATACAACCCCAGTTAATTGAGTCATCTGAACTAAGAGTGAAAATTTAGTTTGAAGAAATAAAAAGCTGCAGGTTTAGCTTCTGGAATAGGGTTTGTTAAAGAATGAGGATGACTTCTACGACATCAGCACAGAACCGAGAGATGTGACACAGGTTCTTACTATGACCTTAATCAGATTGGTCTTTGCATCCTCCATGTTGCTTGAGCATCCTTAAGAGTTACAATTGTGAAGAACAGCCATACTGCATACCAGTTGGATTTGATATACCCATTACACACATTAGAGAGATGCAACAGAATACACAGAATGATAAATCTTGACTGGTCAAATTTGCCTCTAGAATACTAAAACACAGTAAAACACAAGAAGAGATTGAGCTTACATGCTAATAAACACACCTACTCCTACCACAATTCTCTTGTTATTGTGTCATTCAAATGATACCAACGTTGTTGTTCTGTTTATTAAGCATGCTCCCACTTCCAACATGAAAACACTGTCTTTCAGCTTTGCCTCCTCCCTGCATTTTGGAACCCAGTTTTAAACACAGTAGATCTTATACATTACAATAAATGTTTGGCAACAACCTTTCCCACACTACGCTACTTAAAACTCCTCTGCAATTTCTATAAAATGTGCAAGTACATTCCTTCATGAAGCAACCTAAGAAGAACCAAAAATGAAAGGAACAGAGTGGGGAGGACATAATGGAATGAAAGAGAAGTTTACAACCACAGCCCGTAAAATTCCAAATTCTACCTGCATTGGCCTGTTTCCCTAAAAATATTCTAAAAATACATTTTGAAACACGAGCTAAAAGGACAAAACCATCTTCCTATCAACAGCACAGGTCTGTCACAGTGTCACACATCACCTCTGCTTCCTAGATACCAGAATCAAAACAACAGATAAGGCAGGCTTCAAACCCTACCAGATTCTTTCAGTAAGAAAGTTTTAAAATAAAAAAAAAATAAAAGGAAAAAACCCTCCCAAACAAACCACCACAAAAGTAATTTTACTAAATTTTTAGGTAAACTATATAAAGCAATCATCTGATCTTTCCCATAAGCCAGATCTCCTTTCTCCCTATGCATATCATAAACTTCATAACCAGAATACCCTCATAGATTCAGATCTCTCTACAAGTTCTCATGTTCATATGTCAATATGCATAAAATCTTGCATATATCGCTGCTGTATTATGTCAAAACCAGACACAGATGTCAGCATGGTGCTGTGAAAACACACAACTTCCTTACTCTGTAACAAAATGTTAGGATATTCTGGGATTAAAGTAATGAAACTAGTATTTGGCACTGTCTTGCTTGCTTGAAAACACATCAGCCTTACGGATTTTCCTGTATTGCTCTTGTTTTCAGAAGGAGCTGCCAACAAACATCCATAAAACCTCATTCTGTTTCTCAGTAAGACAGTCCTTGATACTTCTTTTCTATTACAAAACAACACCTGGGCAGTAACTGGGCCACTGGCATGGTGCAACTGCTATTTAACATACTGATCTAAGTTTCTCCTCCATGGTTTCCTTATAGACACGTATCTGCTTGCTCTCAAGTGTTGTCTTTTGTTTTATAACAAGTCTTTGGTGCATGATGCTCTGTTTATGATACGCACAAAAAGATAACAGGAAAGTATCTTGGTCTATATCTAGGATCCCAGATACCAAAGCAATACAAATAATATATGTGGGGTACACTATATATATACACATATATATATAAAAAAAATGAAAGTAACATATAAATGAACTACACATGGCTGGACCACAGTTAAATTCATGATGTGAATCCTTGCTAGTACGTGCTACGCATGCAAGATTTGGGAAAAATGGAATTAATAAAGCCATTAATTTGTTGCAATGTCATCATACTTCAATACAATAATTCCATACATTTCTTGAATATATACAATCAACTAAAATCCTACAGTAGTCTCTATAGCCAAGCAAACACTGACAATCATTACAGTATCACACAACTATTATTTCCAAATGCTTGCTAATCTATATTTGAGATTAACTGTTAAAATAGAATAAAAGGTTAAAAAATTGAAGTCCAGACATTAAATACAATCCATGCTTGGCTCTTCACACTCATCAGACAGCCAAGAACTTGCTCAAAATTTCATCAGTTACAGGACTGGTACTCTTGCCCTCAATTAAGTACCAATTAAGAAAACAACTGAAGTCTGCAGAAGTACAAGATATTTCATGTTCAATGAAATCACTTATTCATACTAGAACCACATATCCTCAACTACAATGCACTGACCAACAATAGCTCCATGATTCCCTGGGGTACTTGTGTTTCTCTCTACAGCTATCCTTTGTCTTGTTTTCTCTATGATAAGAACTACCTTCCCTTCCTTCCCTCATGATTATGTTGTCTAATGCAATTGGTCTAGGATCATAGTTCACAAATATGTCCAGTAATCCAAAGAAAGTAGATGGCAACATACTGCAAATTACCTTCTGCGATAACATCTGACAATCACCTGGGACTGGTATTACTTGAGATACACAGAACCATTAGAAATATAAACATGTAAAGTTAAGCATACTTCCCAAAAATCTTTCATAAATTGTATGTTAGCCAGAGTTGCAAGTCTTTCTATATTTCCTACAACTCCATTCCATGTCTTGCTGCAAATTATGAGTTTTCTCATAGGAATTTAAAACACCCAGCAGCAGTATGCAAGTTGCATGATACCTAGTAAATATTGGTAACATCCTATGAAGACCTGCTCCGAATGAGTTTAGAAAGATTTTCATAGTTAAATTTTTAGCCACATCACAGCAATACCAGTATTAATTCTGACAGCTAGAAACTGACCTATTAAATGAACCTACTAATGAACTTAAAAAGTTGAAACAAACTCTATAGAAACAAAGATCCAAATAATTAAAGATTTTAAATTTTTCAACCCAATCTGAAAGCCACTCATGTGGCTACTGATATATACAAATGCAACAACGCAAGAAAATTACAAAGCAAATAAGCTCCAAAAAATTCAAGTTGTGGTTAGTATTTCATTGAACCAGAGGGAACTAAAAATACAACTGCAGAGGGGAGATAAGAATTGCTATTGCCAGACAGGTTCTGGAACACTTATTTTTTTCCAAGAATCTGCATGTTCAGAACAATCTTTACAGAAGTTATTCATACTACAGGTACTCTATTAAAGCAAATTATATTCAAGATGTCATCTGAGCCATCCGAATTACCCTTGTTCTAATTGAAA
>NDXB01003600.1:0-36213 GCA_002631895.1 Agapornis roseicollis | reverse complement strand
AAATAAAAAAAAAAAAAAAAAAAAAGCCCAAGCCAAACACACACACACACACCCCCAGTTGCTCCTTGTATTAAGGTTTTCATTTTAGGTCTAGAAGAAGTTTGAATTTCCCTAAGTTTTGAATCTACCATTACATAAATATTTCTCTAGCAGAATGAAGTAGTTATTTCAGAGTTACATACAAATTATTATCATATTAAGCCAGTTTTCAGTCCAGGGAAAAGTGATTAAACCACATGGCATGGTTTAGCCCCAGTTAGCAACTAAATACCTTGCAGCTGCTCACTCACTCCCCACACCCTCAGTGGGATGGGGAGGAGAATTGGAAAAAGGTAAAACCCACAGGTTAAGATAGGAACAGTTCAGTAACTAAGAGAAAGTAAAATATACTATTAGCAGCAGTAGTAGTAATAATAGGAAAGAGAGAGATAGAATTAAAACAAAACAAACAAAACCCAAGTGATGCACAATACAATTGCTCACCACCCGCTAACCAAAGTCCAGCCTGTTCCTGAGCAGTGATCCGGGCCTTCCAGGTAACTCCCCCCAGTTTATATACTGGGCATGATGTGCTGTGGTATGGAATACCCCTTTGGTTAGTTTGGGTCTTGTCCTGTCTCTGCTTCCTCCCAGCTTCCCATGCCCCTCCTCAGGGGCAGAGAATGAGACTGAGAAGTCCTTGATGAGGGCAAGTGCTACTTAGCAACAAGTAAAACACTAGTGTGTTATCAGCACTGCTCTCAAACTAGTAGCACCAGCTACTAGGAAGAAAATTAACTCTATCCCAGCCTAAACCAACACCCCAAAACATGAACTCACTACTTTTCAAATTCCAGTATTATTGTCTAACTGAAGTTTTGTTGTACAGTTGAAACAACCCTAGCTAGAGCACTACTATTTATTTATATAATTCCCTACAGACTTTATAGCTCCCACCACTGAACATTGCTACTGCCCTCTGCAAAAAGCAGGAGACAGAAGAGTATTATTTAAAAACATTAACGTAACATAATCCATTCTTTTCCAAATAATTAAGCACTCAAATCAAACACTAATTACTAGCAAACATAAAATCCAGCTATTCACATTTACTATTAAATTCATTCTGCATTAGTTTTGGTTTAATGTATCTCCATTAAGTTGTCACATACTGATGACAGTATGGTGAAGGTACTTTAGTTAGACTGGAGAAATAAAAGTGTTAAAACTATTCTATAAATTTTCATTTTTACCATAGTACCTTCAAATTCTAATTATTAGACCAAGATTTTACTCTCCCAGGCTCTGCAAACATGTAAGTGAAATGCTTCGATTATTACATTAGAGATAGAGAAATGCAAACACATCATTCAAATTAGCAAAAAAAAACCCAACACTTAAGTGAAGACTACTACAGGTCACTCTTAGCGCATTATAAACATACTGAAAATTAAGGAATTTAAAGCTTTCAGGAAGGCATTCATCCAAGTGCTAAAAACACACTGCTCAAACCAGTCACTCTGCATTACCCTTTCACCCAATGCAGAGAAATGCAGACCATGCCTGAACTAAAGTTGCCATGGGAGAAGAACCTCAATCCATCCCACTCTGACCAGTTTGATGCCAGTGCCAGCAAGAGATGCCCAGAGCCTGAAGGAGGATAGCAGGTCAACAGGAGACCACCAGAAGAACAGCACAAAGGAATTCCAGCTACTCCAGCCCCTAAATTGGCTTCATTAAGGACTCATCTTAAATGCCTCTAGACAAACCTACACAGCAAGGACAATAATCAAGAGGAGTTAAGAGATGCCTGCAGTGCTGTGATCTTACTGGCATCTCAAGAGATGTGGTGGGGTGGTTCCTGTGACTGGAGTGTTGGGATGGAAGGAGACAGGCGCTTCAGGAAAGACAGGGCAGGGAAGATGAGGAGAGGGTGCTGCTGTCTGTGTCAGTGATCAGATGGAGTGCACAGACCTTCGCCTGGGGATGGATGAGCAGCCGACTGAAACTCATAGGTCAGGACTAAAGGGCTGCCCTCCCTTTAATCCTGATCCATAAGCCCTGGTCAGGCTGTGTTACAGTGGGTATCTGCTACAGGCCATCCAACCAGGAAGACCAAGTGGACAAGGCCCTCTAGAGACAGATAGGAACAGCCTCATGTTCACAAGCCCCACTCCTTGTGAAGCACTTCAATCACCCCAATATCTGTTGGAGAGACAACACAGCAGGGTATAACCAATCCAGGAGATTCCAAGAACAGATGATAAATTCTTTCCCCATGTGACTGAAAAGCCAATGAGGACAGGTGCTATTGATACAGGGGTAGTACAGGGGGGTAGTACAGAGGGGTTGTACAAGAAGGTTAGAGAAATTCACTTGCTTAAACAAGTCTTGTCTGTTGTAAGTATTTATCATGCCTACTATTGATGAGGAGAGAAGCAGACAGGGACCAGCCCTGAGGGCATGTGTGAAGACTAGAAGGTGGGAAAAGGAAGCATTGTCTGATGTGAATACCTATCACACCTACTA
Source organism: Agapornis roseicollis (assembly GCA_002631895.1). Taxonomy (NCBI): domain Eukaryota; kingdom Metazoa; phylum Chordata; class Aves; order Psittaciformes; family Psittacidae; genus Agapornis; species Agapornis roseicollis. Next base: position 33,705 of record NDXB01003600.1, on the reverse strand, counting down.
TTGATAAGGGGGAGAAGCAGATGCCAGGCCCTATTGATAAGGAAAAGAAGCAGACCCCTGGTCCTGTTGATAAGGGGGAGAAACAGATGGGCTATGGCCTGAACACCTGAGGGCATGCGTGAAGACCAAAAGGTGAAAAGTTTAAGAAGAGGAAGACTCATTTACTTCATCTCGAGACCCCTGCCCATGACCAGAAGGGGCACTTCGCAGGTGCAAAGGACCTTCTAGTTCATTATAATACGAAGCGGGGATAGATAATGAATATGTATATGCGTATTGCATAACCTTAACTTTAGAGAATAAATGTAGAGGGAAACAACAGTGAGGTGTGCATGCTTTGAAGGAGCTATCCCCATGTACCTCAGCACTGAATAAAAAGCATACCTACTTTACAACTTTAACGAGTTGTGGAGTCTAACCGTGCATCACTATGCTGGACCTTGTTCTCACCAACAAGGAAAAGCTGGTGGGGAATGTTAAGCTCCAGAACAGCCTTGGCTGCAGTGACCGTGAAATGGTGGAGTTCAAGATCCTTAGAGCAGTGAAGAGGGTGTGCAGGAAGCTCGCAACCCTGGACTTCAGCAGAGCACACTGGCATCTTCAGGGATTTGCTTGGTAGAGTACCATGGAATAAAAAAAAAACCATGGAGGGAAGAGGGGCCCAAGAAAGCCAGTCCATATTCAAGGATCACCTCCTCCAAGCTCAGGAGAAGCTCCTTTGGAGTGATGCTCCCAGCAAAGGGAAGATCAGCCAAAAACATCAGGAGGCCTGCCTGGCTGAACAAGGAGGTCTTGAACATAATCCAACACACAAAAGAAGCTTACAGAGGGTGGAGGCAATGAAAAGTCACAGAAGGCAAAGGCAGGGACTAGGAAAATGAAGCACTGCCTGCTGTAGAACGCCAGGTTCAAGAACATCTAAGGAACCTGAAGGCATGCAAGTCCACAGGACCTGATGAGCTGCACGCACAGGTCCTGAGGGAAGCAGCAGATGAAATGATTAAGCCACTATCAATCCTATTTGAGAAGCTGTGGCAGTGAGGTGAAGTTCTTGTTGACTGGAAAAGGGAAAACATAACCCCATTTTTAAAAGGGGTTAAAAAAAAAAAAGGATTGCCTGGGAAACTAATCGGTTATCAGTCTCACCTCAGTGCCTGGCAAGATCACTAAGCAGATCTCCCTGGAAACTATGCTAAGGCACATGGACAATAAGGGGATGACTGGTGACAGCCAACATGGCTACAGTAAGGATAAATCATGCCCCGTAAGTCTGGCAGCCTTCTATGATAGGGTTAGTGCTGGTGGACAAGGGAAGAGCTACTAACATTGCACGTAGTGCCAAGACAAGGCAGGATGGCTTTAAACTGGAAGAGGGCAGATTTAGATTAGACACTTGGAAGAAATTCTTCACTCATATGAGGTTGGTGAGACACTGGAAGAGGTTGTCTTGAGAAGCTGTGGCTGCCCCATCCCTGACAGTGCTCAAGCCCAGGTTGGATAGGCCTTTGAGCAACTTGGTCTAGTGGAAGGTGTCCCTGCCCACAGCAGTGGGGATGGAATTTGATGATCTTTTAGGTCTCTTCCAGCCCAAACCATTTTATGATAATGTGAATTTGTCTCCAGTTCATTGTTGCTATGCATTTTTGTGAAGTTTTGCTGCCGTAAATTTACCACTGCCTTCACATGGGTAGAACAGCATATTCTGTATTACTTTCCTTACATTGAGCAACTCAGACTATTTTCCAAGAGCCCAGATGTTCAATTAATCAGACATACTAAAAATCATAAAGACTATTATTACTTGTAATAAAAACAGTATATTGAGCCATTCATTAATTATTTGAATTAACTTCCTCGATGTGTGTTTTTAAGTAACTACATAATGAGTAAGTATCACACACGTACAGTACCATAATCAAAACAGGACAAGCATTGTTACCAGTTTGGGAGAGAGGTTGTATAATTAGCCACATGTTGTATCTCCACAATTAGCGTAAAGCAGACTTTTGATTCTGCTGTAAATCTAGAAGATTCCTCAAGTAATATAAATGCAACAGATGGGGGTAAAATGGCAAGGAAAATGGGGAAAAAAAATCAAGTGCCTTAAACCAAAATGCATTCAAAACAGCATGTTCTAACATGTTCCATGAAACAGCTGTGGAGTATTTTGCCCTGCAAAATCAGTCATGTAACATTGACTCGATTACAGTAACTTGTACGGACTACTGCAAGGGAAGGCTGAAAAAAAAATCATGCTTCCCAAGGTTACAACAGCACAAAAGGAAGTAAAAGGCGCCCTTCCTGCCCAGCAGATCATAATAGTGTTATCACTTCATGTAATAAATCTTGTACTCTGGCCATGAACAAGTGAGAAGAATAACTTAGCTTTCTGGTACATAAACTCTTAACTACCTAACTGTCACACAACTTCTTAACCTTAATAGTGGCAAGAACATGAAGCCTGAAATAGGCAGCTATATCCAAATCCTACTAGTGCCCCTTTTACCTTCATCTCTATACATTAGAAACTGGCATAAGATGTAAGCATGCACCATTTTAAACTCAAGGTCTCAGAAACATGTTGTTACAGTAATTTCCAAACCTTGTATCCCAAGAATCAATTCATTTATTAATTTTAATTGAATTATTATTTCCAGAGATCCTCCATTTACCTTTCTAGGCCATCACTTTCATTTTGCTTCCAGGTTTTTATTATTCTCGCCACATTCTCATCTCATTCCTTTGGAGGCAAAGGTTCACTGGACTGCAGTATTGCACAGAACATATGCACACGCTATTCAAAAAAGCACACATGCCTAATTTATATAAGGACATAATACCCATAGTATTTACTATTTGGCTCCTTACCCAGCATTAAGTTCTATCGTATTTTTGTTCAGCGGAAGATTTCACCAAATGGTCTAGACTGACATACCAGTCTTCCCTGACTTAGTCCCTTTAAACTTCATAAAGTCAGCAAGTAATTTTCTCTCTATTCCTCACCTTACTTTTATTGACATTAAACCCAAGAGCTTCAACTGGATTCAGTCTACTCATTTAAATTAACTGACTTAATAGGAATTCTGTGAAATCATCCTTGGTTATGACCAACCAAACTAACACACCTACCTCATCATGCTTCCTGTTCCCAAACAGCTATAAGCTTTCCAAGCATGAAGAGTATTATCTAACCTTAGGTCACTGGATGGTTTGTCATTAGCAGAAATTATCTCTTTAAATCTACTTTTTGACAGCAGTCAGTTTTTGATGCATGACACTCGGCTACTCAACCCAAGACCTTTTAAAGTTATATTAATGCTAGAAACATTAAGAAATATTGTTAGTTCACCATACCATATTGAAATCCTGTCAGTACTTTGTTATCCTAGTTTTAAGCGGTTTCACACTATTTTTCTATCACACAGCTATAATACTGTGGATCAAATCACACATTTTAACAATGCATGGGTACGTATTCTCAAATAATGAAAAGTAAGCGTCAGTGAACATATTTTATCTTTTCATACTCATGCCACTCACCATCTCTTACACATCCATGATTTCAGTGTGGTGTCACAGCACCAATTTTTGTTTTATTTTTTTTAAAGCAATGGAGTCCTCAGCAGTACCTACTCTCTATTACTGGGAAGATTTGCAGTGGGATTCTTGCCAATATTCCTGCCAAGGTCTGACAATTGTTTAAGTACTCTAAAGAAGGTTGATAAATTAAAAACATTGAAAGTGTTCCAAGTTCACAGAAACTTTGCTTCCCCATAGATAGATACATAACAAAAGAGTATTTGCAGAGGGACTGAAAAGAGCCTAGTCTTTGAATGTTCTAATGATAATTCAAGACACCATCAGTTAGTAGCATTTAATTAAACAGTCCTTTTCCCCTAGGTATAGTAGCAAGTGTTACACATAGCTGGGGCAAAATAACAAAGAAACAAACAAAAAAATTTAAAAGTGTATTCCCCAGGTGAAGGACTTTCCCTTTCTATACAAAGTTTCCCAAGTACTTTCATAATAGCCTCCAGATGTGAAAGGATTCTTTAGAACCAGCTCACTGCTGTGTGATAATTCATTTCCTCTTCCAAAGAGAAGGTGGTGCTGGACAAGAACAACAACAGCATTTTCATTTCTACTGTAAGTTGACTGTAAGAATTAATTCTGAAGTGTGTATTTAGGCTCAGTTCTCACAAGAAAAATCACATGTTAAGAGTTCCACATTAAAACACAACTAAAGGCTATGCTTCCCACAATACTAATGTTTTAAAGGCTATATCCATGTCTATTTCTACACTACAGTGCAGTACATCCCGTGGTACATCATAGTCTTCCTGATTCAGGCCATTCAAAAGTAGGAGGCATATAAAGCAACAAAGAATTCCTATTCAAATAAACCAGCTTTCTCCAGTGAAGCACTACTTTATCAGAAATTTTTCCTACCTTTTGAACACTGTTATCTGTATTATTAACACAAAAAATAGAAGTTTTCTCGTTAAGCAGCTACCAAGCTCAAAACCAGAGCATTCAAGAATGGACTGAAAGCAAAACTGGTTACTCTGCTTGTGGCTGGTGGCTTCATTTTATCTTTAAGTAGTCCCATTAAAAACAACATTTCAGGAGAGTCTTAAACAACAGAAAAAAAAAAGGTATGTTAAAAACTGAACCCGAAACATATGTGGAGTGGCTTCCTGGCTGTAAGGTTATTTAACTCTTAAATAAGGAGGAAGAAAATAATCTATAATAAGTGCATGGAAAAGTATTCTATTGGTGGAATCCATCTATTAGAATCATAGAATGGTTTGGACTGGAAGGAACCTTAAAGCTCACTTAGTTCCAGCCCCCTGCCACATGCAAGGACTCTTTCCACTAGACCATGTTGCTAAAAAGCCAAGTACAACCTGGTCCATTTAATAAGCTTGATAAGTTATTTAAAACTATTTATTAACTATTTTAATAAATATAATTTATTTTACTCTGAATAATGGCAAGTAGCCCTAGTAAAAGACTGATTTCTAATGCCTTTTAAAAGAATCATAGAATAGCTAGGGTTGGAAAGGACATTAAGATCATCTACTTCGAACATCCCTGCCATAAGCAGGGACACTTCACACTAAACCATGTCATGCAAGGCTCCGTCCAACCTGGCCTTGAACACTGCCAGGGACGGGAGCATTCACAACTTCCTTGGGCAACCCATTCTGCTGCCTCATCACCCTAACAGGAAAGAATTTCTTCCTTATATCCAATCTAAACCTCTCCTGCTTAAGTTTTAACCCATTACCCCTTGTCCTATCACTACGGTCCCTAATGAAGAGTCCATCCCCAGCATCCCCATAGCCCCCCTTCAGATACTGCAAGGCTGCTATGAGGTCTCCACGCAGCCTTCTCTTCTCCAGGCTGAACAGCCCCAACTTTCTCAGCCTGTCTTCAAACAGGAATAAAGAAGTATTTTTAAGAATTTTTCCATTTTAATTTTCTTTAAAATGGGGAGACTAAAGGAAAACTGAAAGTCACCAATGTTGCTGATAAAAGGATATGAAAGTCAAAACCATAGTGCTCAGCAATATGAGGATGCTGAAGACATAATGATTATGTGCAGGATATTCAGTTTCTGAGAAATAAGCCTGGACAGTGAATATAACAAGCCTATGTATTTTATTATAATGTAGATAGCATGGAATAACATCAAAAATATTCAATAAACTTGTAATATTGTAACTGCCAATATGAAAAATGAGGAAATATTTCAAATTGAATATATCATTTTCAGAAAGCATTTTGGAAGACTTTACATGACAGTATTTTAAATGCTATTTTTAAGGTATTTACTCTTAATTTCATGCTACAGTATCTCACAAAAGGATGCAGACTTTCCCATTTTCAGTACGGGAGGTATGACAAAGGCAAAGGGAAAAGCAGGAGACTGAGGAAGATGGAAAGACTGGAAATGAACAGATTTTCCCATTCATGCCTCTAGCTGATGTCTGGTTTTATTCACTGAACCTTGATGTTTATACCAAATCACAGGTATTTTCAGTTGGTGCGAACTTTGGCAGTTATTTTAATACTTGTCTTCAAGCCATATAGCTACATTCAGCTGGTCAAAAATTATCCCTCATCCAAAACATGTACTCTATTTCCAAAACTAAGTCTCTCTTTTGCCTAACTAAAGGGGGGAAAAAATAATCTAACTACTCTTACAGAACTCTACTACACCTTTCTGGACTAGCAATATTCTTTTCAAGAATAATGTGTCATCTCCCAGAGTTGTGGTGGCTTTGTTGATTTTCTGAAGTTAATTTCAGGCTAATAAAATTCCTCTCCGGGAATTCTTCTCTAATAGTTTGAGAACTTTAAGTAACTCCTGATCTCCTCCATCAGAGTTCTGTAACTATTTTGCCTATCAGTTCCATCAAATTATTGCCTTGTGGATGGCTAGAATATGCCCATAACTGCTGTACCTGTCTCTCAACATTCCTTACATGTAATCACACAGTTTTATAGCTACAGATTTTACCAGGATAAGAAGCAGGCAATATATCAGATATAAAACGTTAATGTAAGACTTCTGTCGTTGTTAATACATGTCTGGCTTAATTATTTTTTTTAAGAGGTTCCAGTAAGAAGTCTTCTTGTGCTAAGATTTTATTAGTGAAATATTTAAAGATCACAGATGTTCCCCAAACCATACAAAGTGCTTGAAGTTTTGCTAGAAACTGACTTCAGATAAAGACTTCATGGTATAACCATACCCACTACGCACATCTGTTACCCACCATCAGGCAGATTTCCCAGACAGTTGTTGGTGACTCAGATCACCTGCATTGTGCAGCACTGGCCATTTTAACCTCTACATTTACTTCTGCTTTATTTTGAAGCTCTCTACTTAGTATAACAAGTTCATTATCTAAGAAAAAAAAAGGGGTGGATTTTTTAAGTTTAACTATCTATATATTTAATGTATATTAAAATACACTATTTAAGTTCAGTCTCAGAATTAACCATGCTGAATTTAGACTAAAATAGCATTCACTAAACTACACTGCTGAAATCCACAACCTGCAAGTACTAAATACCATTCAAACAGCTGCCAGCAATATTCTCATAAAGAATGCCTGAAACAGGAATCACAGACAAAATTTACAGGTCCAGCATACTTAAAACACTGGAAGCACAGAAGCTCTGTACTTACAAAATGTTTTGTCATGTTCATCCAGAAAATCACTTATCCCCTCTATGACAAAACTTGAGAAATTTCTACCCCAAAAGCACAAACCATAAAAGTCAATCCACTCCTTGAGGATACGCTCCTAAAACTACTTTAATGCTTTAATAGTTTATGAGAAGTACTTTGTTATTCAGTAAGTATTAGTTTCTAAGAGTCTCACAGTAATTTAAGCTTATTCAATAAATTCTACCAATCCAACAGTACCACTGTCTCAAGACAGTGTATAAACTGCAGCTGTAAGTTCTGCCTTACTTGAAGTAGCTGGAACATGTGGCTGATTCCTTCTATAAAATCAAACACCTGAAAAAATACTAACCTGTACACCCAAGCATAAATTTGATAATCACTGGGAGAGGCTTTGGTCATTTCACAAATGTCTGCATCTGTGCCAGAGACAGTATCAAGGGGAAATCCAAGAAGCTTAGAGAGAAGGCAGCAAGCCTCAGCCTAAAAAGTTATGGATGCCCAGAACACATAAGAAAGTGCACACTTTAGGGTACTGGATTGAAATGGCTGAAACCACAAGCAAGTCAGTGTTTAAGAAATCTGTTTACTCTCTATTTTTGTTTCTCTGACTTGAAAATTGAAGAGAGGCTCAGAACATTCATATGCTGGAGATTTAAAAAGCTGCTAAAACACTAGAAAGAATTATGAAAAACAATGTATGACTGGGGAAAATGAAAAATGGAGGGGAAATGTTACCTATAAAGGACAACATCTCTCACAAATTCTGCAGGAGAATGACAACTAGTTGACCAGGTTACTGTCAAAATAAAACACTTGATCTTTCTTAAGCATACATGAGACATAAGCACAAAATTTAACTTTTCTTATCTAAAAACATTCATCCAACAGCTTCTGGCAACATTCTCATGCAGTTATTTTCATAGAAGTTTCCAAGCAACTTACTACTAGAAAAATGGGTGAAATGTAGTTCTAAGGTTGGCTGAAGTTTGGCAACTGCAGAATTTCAATACATACACCACCACAAAAGCGCAAGCTCCCTGTAAACACTGCCTCTTCAAAGAATAAACAAAATTATATTTAAACATTTTTCATCCACAGACTGATTTCTGGCCTATCAAAAAGTCCTTAACAATATATTCTGCACAACTTTCAGGCCCTGAAGTGTAAGAAATAAGAGTTGAATGAGCAACAGTTAAAGAAGACTCATTTTCACTTCCTATGAATAATTCTGGAAAAGCTTCACAAGCAACAGTAAATTCATGATCTGTTCTGCTGTGAGCTCTGTGGAGTGTTAATAATGCTGGCTTTGGGATGACACACAAGATTCTACTACTTGCATTTTATAAGTTCATGCTTGGGGGGTGCGAGTAATTCATGGTGCCTGTCTACTAGGTAGTACAGTATTTTTTGACTGTGCTTATATGGAAATAAAAGACTGATTTTTACATATGTGTACATATGCACATACATATTCCCCTACAGACAGTTATACATCCTGTAGACTGGTTTAAGTCCTTGTTTAAAGAACAAGCAACTACCACAGGCACAGGTGGGGGAAAAAATGAGAATGAGATCTGGCATGACGACAAATCTGTTTGCAAGCACTGGCCTGTACCACTTACTGCAGTTCAAGTCACAGCACAAGACTTAGTAGTTTGGACTGCAGAACAGAAAAGATCAGTCTAAACATCAAAAAAACTGGTACAGAACTGTGAGCTGTTGGGCTTAGGGAGGCCCGAAAAACACCAAAACCTCAAATTCTTTCTTTTGTTCAAAAAGAGCAAACTAAACATTCCTAGATATAGAAGCGTATGTCAGTACCTCTCACCGAATATTACCACACCAAGTCTAAATTCCAATATAAAATCCATTTATTTTGAAAGCAATCATGTACTAGAATTAACAGTATGATCTATTATAGCAGCCAGTCAGCTAAAACATTAGAAAACTCATTGTGGATTCCACAACATTCAAGTTCGTTCAAAATTACCAGCACCACCACAATCCACACATTTGTGATTAAATGCAGCACTGATTTCAATTATTCCTAACCAGAAAACAGTCTGTTCTGTATCATAGTTTCTTTTTCAGATGTGGAAGGGTGGCACATCATTCACTGCAGTTATATTTGCAGTTCTCTGAAACAAGGGACACCATATTGTAGACAGATACTGCCTCATCAAACTGAGGGGGGTGAGGGATGTTTGCAGGATTTCTTAAGGTGCGGATTTACTGCAGTGTAAGTCAATCCAAATCTGTCAGACCTGTCCCTCCATTACTACAGCTGATGAGTGACACCACTGAAACATCTGTTTTATTGGCCAGGTTACTTTTCAAATAGCTCTGCTTCCTGAAGCAGCTCGCTGCATGGCTTTAAAAATGCGTAGGGGAGGGTAGGACGGCTTCAGTCCAGTCTTAGGGTGCAGTTTAATGAACCTTTAGGTTGATTTAATAAGGTCAAACCCAATGAACACAGTATTCCAAAATCAAGCTGTCACTGCAAATACAGTTCTGCCAACCCAAGACTGTCAGGCAGCTTTGGCCGACACCAGGAGGGGGTAATAAGTGACTGCATTAAGTCACATTGACCCAAACAAAAACTAACCTGAAAAAAAAATAAAAATAGCGGTTTTGAATAGGATCACTTCCACAATCCACTAGTCTGCAGGCCAGAGACACACCTGGATTAACATGTGGAAAACGATGGCCCACGAGCAAGCCAGAGTACTTTACTAACTCAAAGTACTGGCTTTGGTGTTTGTGCTTCCAAGCATTCCAGTAGAGTGAAGCACACCAGGGCTTGATTTGGGGCATTCCTCCAGCTACCAGTGTAGCAACTCCAGCATTTCCAACTACACTATTTTCCCCCTCCTTGCCTACAACCACTGTGTGCTTCTACTTTTAACTTTTTTTCCCCCTTCTTACTTTTCACCAACTTGATTTGTTTCTATGGCTCAATAAGGCAAATGACTTTGAATCGTTATTCTCCCTGAGCAGCAGTGGTAAAGATGAGTAACTTTCCTTCAGTAGCAGCATCAACTTAAAGAGTACTCAAAGTAGTTGAGTGCCAAGATACAACAATATCAGGACAACTTCCAAAACACAATTATGGCAGTTCATAAAGGGGACTTGTACTTTTTTATTTTTTTTTATTTTTAGATAAACTACCTTGCTTTTGACTATGTTGAAATAACCTGCTGTGCACATCAGCTCAGATTACTAACCTGACTTGTAGAACTAACCTGTCATTACTTACCCCTCCACCTTTCCACCTTCCTATTTTGCCCACAGCTTTGTTTTCAAGCAGATTGATAAAAATGACAAAAAGCAGTGGGGAAACTCTCAACAATCCCTCTAAAAATACTAGCAATTAATCTTTTCCTCATTTCTGAAATTCCATGACTGGTTTTAAAGTTAATTTTATGGGTATGTTGCATGATGCCAAGCTTCTAACCAAAGTGTTGACAGGTGTTAAATCAGATCGTATACAGAAACTCATCACAGCCCACATACAGACTGGAGTCAGAGTGACTCTGAAGAGTCTCAGGACAGCATGAATTAGGGCACAGCTCAACAGTACAATTTCTCAGGAGGTAGAGCCAAGCGTGAGAGTCCCTGAAGATGTCTCTCAAACCAGCGTCACTGCTAGACACAATGTGGTGAACAACTCCATCCTCTCAGCGCTATATGGGCATGACAAACCAATTTTAGCACAAGAAATAGCACAGAGCACTGCAACTCTAGGATTAATGCACTTTAATCTACAGAACAAATCCAATTCACACCAGAAAGTTCCGAATTTGCACAAGTACCTAAACCAAGAACAACAGGCAAAGATGTCAAAATGAAACAAAATTTAATGGCAGTATTTTTACTTTGTAATCCAACTGAAGGAGTTTTAACCTTTAAAGCAAAACAAAGGCTAGGACTAAAAGAGAGTAACTCTGAAAAATATTACACGCCACCCTCACTGAGGTTTATAAACTCAGCCTTTAACTTGATTTTCACTCCATTTCAAAGATACAGATTTTGTACTGGGTGAACCCTCCCATTTCCTAAAGCAAAACTCGTGATTTTACATCAGTCTAGACTACTGGTTCCAACTGGAACAAAGCTGAAATCTTATTTCCAGATTTCCCAGTTTCTCTTAGGCTGCAGAGTTATGCCTTCTTTCATAGTCTACATTTTCTAAGAAAAAAATGTTGCTAACAGCTCACAAATGCAAGTCCTAGACCTTAATTTACTGACTTTACACAAGCAAAAATAGTTCTGCTTTTCTTGCCAGTGGAATTTTACTGGTGATAGCAGAAGCAGAGCTTTAGAGAAGAGATGGATTAACAGTTTTTCAGAAATAATATCACACACCAACTACGTTTACAAAGGATGAATAAGGTATTTGAATAAACATGTATTTTCAGAAAAAAAAAACCCTTCAAAGTTGCCTAGCAGTTCTCTGGTTTGCTTTGTTAAGTACAGGAGTTCAGTGCTGAGAAAGAACCACCTGTCAAGAAAACCACACATATAGGGTAACCTTTTCTATCTCCCCTCAGATTGCTGAATCCTATTTCTACTACCAAAAAAGTACTGAGTTTACTTCATTCTTACTACTTCAACAGCTTAAGAACTGAACTTCACTTATTCTACAATACATTGTGCTATTGTATAAAGGGGCTTAATTTCTCAATGATTCTTCTTTACTGTTTCATGTAAACAATGTTTTAACAGAAAAATTATATCCTTTCTGACTAGGACATTCACGACTAAAGCCCACAGAAAAGCACTGCAGTCAGTAAGAGTTAAATAACTACCACGTTTCATTCCTAAATCACAAGAAAGTAACAGATTTTATAGTCCTCAAAATTTAATTTCCAATAATTCCCTACTAAATCATTCTTATGGTTTGATTAAATATCAATGATTTTAATATGGAGAACCATTACTGCATTTTGGACAATTAAGTACATGCATGTATTTTCAAATAGTAACAGAAGCATACCACAGTTAAAACACAAAATGGTACTAAACCAACAAGATTTACCCTACTTCAAATACTCTATCTGAAGAGTAAAATTTTAAGGGCAAGTATTCAACAGCACTTTCATTAAATTACTAACACAATTAAAGTAAATCAGTTTTTTTTTTCAAGGAAAAACTTATCTTAAACCGTTTACATCCACACTGTGTCGTAAAGCTCAAATTGCAAATTTTCTATGTATTAAGCACTTCCTAAGTTCAATTCTAGTTTCACTGGACACATTTTGCTCAGCATTTATAACATCACCATGATTCTAAGCAGCCAAAAAAACCCACCAGGACCCTCTCAAATTATGTGAGAAAAATACTACAGAAAACGTTTTAACTGAAGAACCACTGCCTGTGAGTTAAAAAACTAGCAATGTTTTCAAATACCATGCACAGCCCTCTACCAGCCTGTGGTTTAAAAGATTAATAAAAAGTTTTTGTACTTCATTTTAGTGTTTTATCTCCTTTACTGCTGCTATATGAATGAGTTTTACCATGCACTACAATTTTAAGGATGGCTGGTTTCCAAAAGATCTGTTTTCCATCACTCTCCCCCAGAAGAGCTGCCAACTCCCCCTTCTGTATCCCTCACTCTCATCCTCTTGCGCTGCCTGCCCACTTCCCCCTGGGTGCCCTGCCTGGAGAGCTGGGGAGGGGGCAGCACACCCCCTACATCTGAAGGGCCCATATGGGCATTAGTTGAATTTATTCTAGCTACCACAGGGGCTGCTGCCTTTTGAAATGTTTAACAGCGCTGGTCCAGTTTCCTTTTATCAACAGAATTAGGATGTCTCTATTCTGCTCAGCACCAATTAGACAAATCTTTCATCTCTGAAACCTCTGCTCAACTGCCAGCAAATTTTGAACTAATGTAACTTCAGGGAAGCTTAGGAACAAAGAAATTACACTGGCTGGTTGGATTCATTAGAAAAGCAAGCTAAAAACATTTGTCCAGACAAAGCTCTATCACATACACAAAGTAAACTGAAAGACAAATACATTTTTCTTTCCATTCATGAGAGACTAATTCTCAGGCACTAAAACTGCAGTAATAAGATTTTCATAATGAGTAAATTTTTTTAAGTTGGCCTTTTGATGGTCCCTCATGCTAGACGTGATGATAAAGTAAACAGATCAGTAAGCTACAGAGTAGTAAAACAAGACAAAACAAACCTGTACGCCTGCAGATCTAAAGCTATTCCTTGATGGCAAATCAGGTTATTCTCACAGAAAGCTGTAAGATGGACAGAGATCACAATTGCAGAGGAAAGGGAATTCTTTAGTGACTCCAAGCAACTACTAACACTACTACACATTAACATGACTACTTTTTTAAAAAAAAAATTGTGTGCATTTTTCAGGTGCTGTAGCCAGCAAGGAAGGGTTTGGGGGAAGACTCCAGAGATACCCCGGTTTCTCCAAACTCCTTTTAAAATATTCTTTCTCCTTCTCTTCCATGTACAATGTCTGTATCAGTTAAAAAAAAATATTTGTAAATAGAAGAAACCAATGTCTCCTTTATGCTTATGATGTGTTTTGCTAGCACAAACTTTTTCTCTGCTTCAACAGTTTGGAAAGTTTTGATAAATCTCCTGGAGAATAAATGCCATAATTTCTGCCATGAAATATTAAAATACAACACTAAGAATGAAAGGCCTATAATTGCTAATGACCACCAAATAGTGTTGCAGCAAAAGCTGACAGGCTCTATTCATACATGACAACAGAGTACCATTAGGATTAGGTAATACAACTGAACAACTAGAAACAAGTGGGAACTCACTTGAGAATAGCCAAGACATTAAAAAGGCTGACCAGTCTTCACAGTAAATTTTAATGGATTTTCCCCCTGCCATGGCTGCAAAGCTGATCCTAACAATGCTCTTGACATCTTCATCAGATAAGTATGTATCTTCTGTTTCACATAAATAAAACATACGTTTAGAATGTCCCATGCTATCCAGGTACCACGAAGTTTTCAACATTTATTTCTAAGCAGGAACATACTCGGTGCCAATTTTATCTCTGTTTACCTTTAACAGTGCTTCATCATGCTTAAGACATCTTTGTAGCAGCCAAAATCTGATGTCAGCACGGCAGAGGGAATACAGTTCATTAGTTTACTGCAGCTGCAGAGCCAGCAAACACACATTGCTTTGAGTAACACCAGCGCTAAGCATGTGTTTTAGATTTCTAGGTAACAATGATGATTAAAAAGATACTGCAGTCTGGAAAAAAATCTTGTATGAAGAACCTTTAACATAGATTGGGGACCAGACAAAATTCTGGTTTCTTTAACTACCAGAATGGCTGTAATATATACCATGAATGAATCACCTGCTAATTTTTTGTCTGTTGTTTTTCTTTCTGGTTGCAAAGATGCACATATGCATTAAGCAGCCAAAATAATATGAATTTATTCAAGTAGACAAAGAAGAAAAGTAACCTCAGATGACATTTGATTTCCCTTCCTACCAATCATCTCCATATTACTGTCTGCAAACCAAGGGATAATTTTTCTTTCACTTCACTGTTGTGAGATTAACACTTCATTTATGAGTCTTTGAGCACAGCTAAGCTCCTGCTGTTTTGCAGACCTATGTGTACAAACCCCTCATGAGAATATAGCTACATGTCAAGGATCTTGTATCCAAACTTTAAATTATCTGAATATACAAAGTCTCCCACATTATACCATAAAAATACATACTGACAGGCACCCAAGTTAAGTGATTTATATAATTAAAGTATGTCACTTACATGAAAGACAACATCAGTTCAGCTCTACTCAGCTGCAACCTTCCAATGTGACCCTAAGAAATACTTAACCTTTAACAATTATTTCAGTTCCTATTTCAATGAGTGCTCTTTCTTCAGGAGGGGATCAAACCAGAAATTCCTGAATTTCTATCTGTCATTCATTATTTTGTATGCTTTTATCACAATAACTCCTTTCATCTCTTTTCCACAGTAAACAATCTTATACTTCTAAAACCTCCAGTCACCCTCCTCAGTCCTAATGTTTATACACTCTTTGGTAAGTGATTACATATCTTCAGGGTTTTGTTGCTTATTTTCCCTTTAAAAACAAAGAAACTAACAAACAAAAAGCCAAACCAACAACAAACAAACAACAAACAAAACCAACAATGCACACACACAAAATACCCATCCCACCATGAAAACTTGAAGTCATTACTTGGTTGAGTCCACAGAAAGGACTTGCTCTGGAGTTAATCAAGGTTGTTTGGTAGAGAAGCATACTGCCCAAAGGCCATCTTTCTTATTAAATGAAGCTGGAAGCTATAACTGAAGGAAAACACTGCAGGAAACTAATATCCTATACAATCTTTAAAAATGGGTAAGCCTGATGTTAACTCACCTATCACAAAGTTTCTATACAATGCTTGTTAAACAGCCTGTAACAAAGTTCTCACAGAAAAGATTTGTCATTTTCTGGGTTCTTAATCAGAGACAATGAGGTCTGGTTTACATCCGTGCTAGGCACTCAGAAATGTAACTGAAATCAAAGGAACTCGTGGAGTCAACACATAAAGTGCAACAGAATGCACAGTCACTTTAGAAGTCACATTTTAGAAATGCTAACTCAGGCATATGAAGCCAGCTTGTCTTTCTTGTATTTGGATTTTCCCTTTTCAGTAGCTCTTCAGTTTCCCATCTTTTAAACTGTGATTAACATGATGTACCCACCCAAAAAAAAAGCACTAGCACAAGAATAAAATTAGTAATTTTTTGAGCTTTGTAATAGAATACATGAGGGCATAAGGACTTCTGAACTAGCCTGTGCATTTTGGTGGTCTATCATCATAAGTCATCCTTCCTAATTTAGCAACCTCTACTTCTTCCCCTTTCAAATTGGGGCTTGTTTTCTTTCACAATATATTTATCTTATTGTTGCCAGGAAACCATTACAAT
Organism: Agapornis roseicollis; assembly: GCA_002631895.1. NCBI lineage: Eukaryota > Metazoa > Chordata > Aves > Psittaciformes > Psittacidae > Agapornis > Agapornis roseicollis. The sequence goes on along the minus strand of NDXB01003600.1, from coordinate 17,543 downwards.
AATATTGTACATGTGAAATTGCCACTAATTACTGATGCACTTGTAACAAAAGAAAATTATCAGATACAAAAACAAAGGGTGTCATCATCAATCAATCTGTAATTCAGTAGCATCTGGGGAAATTGGGTGAGCCTACATATGGTCTATTTCTCTAAGGATGGAGAAAACTGGGACATTTATAAAGGAAACAGCTAATATTCCACTGGAATAAAAACATGGAAAAGAAAAAAAAAGAAAAAAAAGAAAATCAGAACAAGATTTCTTTGTCTCTGACTATTGGCCTGTCCTAGTTAATGAAAAACTTGATTGTTACAAGAGTCAAACTAATTAAAAAGATTAAACTATGAGCAAAATCAAATTAGAAATTTGGCTTTAGGCTTATGTGGCCAGCAATAGCTCAAGAACACTGCAAACTGCAGTCTGCAGTTAAATACAATTAATGTAAGTTTTCAAATTGTTAGAATAATTAACTGTGGATCATTTCTGTAATCTGGCCATATGACCTCCAGAAAGCTACTTCCAGCATGTAAGTACATGCAAGACAGAGGTCTTAGCCATGAAAATACCCATGTCATGTAAGTCTTGACAACAAACAGTATTTAGTAACTAATATAACCCAGCATACTTAATATGTTTACCTTTTTCCCCTGAAACATACCAAATTTTAGTCTATAACAATAGAAAAGATTTTCTTCTCCCAGGTGATACTTTAACTTGTATTTTTTAGTTTCACTCAAAACAACTATCTAGGCACAACCAGGTCAGATCGAAGGTCCATCTGGCTACACAGTCTCAGAGAATGGCCATTAATTTATGCAGAAACATCAGGTGAGTGAAGAGCGACATTTTTTTCTTTTCACATACCTCCAGCATACTCCAGAACATTTAAGCAGCAAACAACCAACCTTTCTCAAATGTAACACTGTGTAACAGCTGCCTAAAAACCACCTATGGGTAATGTGATAGATTATTAGCATTAACTACTTTTAGTGATAGAAGGATAACATCTCAAAGATAAAGACAAGACAGGCCCAACTGCAAAGAGGCCAACATCTAATAACCAGAGGAACATGCAGAAAGACAATGGGAAGAAGGAGCGTTTGTTTCACTCTGGCACAAATACATATCAAATAACTAAGAAATGCCATGGGACAAGACAACGAAGACTTCAAGACACACTAGGAGCGCTAACTTTCCCAGGTGATCAGAAGTGAGGCCTTGGGGTGGAGTGGCAGGGGGGAATTGGGAAAGAGGGTGAAGGGGGGAGTGGTAGTATGGAAATTAAAAGAAACTCTCACAGAAAATGCCAAAAAAGGATACTGGACTAGCTGAAAACAAAAGGAAAAGCACTCCCCAAAACAACAATGACAGAACTGATGGACAGGGTCTACCCCTGTTGATGTCATCTACCTGGACTTGTGCAAAGCGTTCGACACTGTCCCACACGACATCCTTGTCTCTAAATTGGAGAGACATCCATTTGATAGGTGGACCACTCAGTGGATAAAGAACTGGTTGGATGGCCACACGCAAAGAGTTGTGGTCAATGGCTTAGTGTCCGGCTGGAAGGCAGTGACGAGTGGTGTCCCTCAGGGATCGGTGTTGGGACCAGTCTTGTTCAACATCTTTGTCACTGACATGGACAGTGAGATTGAGTGCACCCTCAGCAAGTTTGCCGATGACACCAAGCTCTGTGGTTCAGTGGATACGCTGGAGGGAAGAAATGGCATCCAGAGGGACCTTGACACGCTTGTGAGGTGGGCTGATGCCAACCTCATGAAGTTTAACCGTGCCAAGTGCAAGGTCCTACACCTGAGTCGGAGCAATCCCAGGCACAGCTACAGGTTGGGCAAAGAGGAGATTCAGAGCAGCCCTGCAGAGAAGGACTTGGGGATGGCGGTCAATGAGAAAATGAACATGAGTCAACAGTGTGAGCTTGCAGCCCAGACAGCCAATCGTATCCTGGGCTGCATCAGAAGGAGCGTGACCAGTAGGTCAAAGGAGGTGATCCTGCCCTTCTACTCTGCTCTTGTGAGACCTCACTTGGAGTACTGTGTGCAGTTCTGGTGTCCTCAACATGAAAAGGACATGGAGCTGTCGGAACAAGTCCAGAGGAGGGCCACAAGGATGATCAGGGGACTGGAGCATCTCCCATACGAAGACAGGCTGAGAGAGTTGGGGCTTTTTTATTCTAACAACAGCTGCAACAACAAAACAGGGTAATAACAGCAGCTATTGTAAAGAACTTCATCGCCCTCAATAAATTCTAACTTACAAACTCTTAATTTCACAAAACCATATTTGTTACAGTGCCTTAAACCCTTGTCAAAAATCCCTGTACTGAAACTAATTTATCAGTCATTTTTCTTTTGAAGGTTTCAGAATTTCCTCCTTTGAGGGGGGGTGGGGGTGTGTGCAGGTAATTTTCTATCTGTAGTGTCTGAGTAAATGTGCTTTTTACAGATTTTACGAATTTGTGTTGCTTACACTGGTATTTATGGACAAAAACAAACATTGGACTACAAATGTTTTCCTTTTTTCTACAGTCTTATCATATGCTTTACTAAACTACAGTTGCTGGTACAAAGCCATATCTGAACCCATCATTATGCATTCTTTCTTTTACTTAAAAATATTTAGCTGGCAAGATGGTTTTGCAGACACAATACAAAAGTTCCTATCTCCACCTCAGAAGATAACATTTGTAAACATTTGAATCAACTCTGAAGTTCCTTCAGCACTCTAGGGCAGGACAGCCAAAGAAAGAAGCTGCTTTTTCCCCTATGCCAGCACAAGTATTAATGAGCTCTCAGGATAAATCAGGCAAGGAAATTATTCAGGCTAAAATTAACATAGATTTGTTTTGTTTAGTTGGGTTTGTTTTGGTTTTGTTGTTTTTTGTTTTGTTTTGGGGTTGGTTTGTTTCTGCTTTTCCTTTTGTTCTCTGAAGATTTAACCCAGATCTGCATGCAGCAAGACAAAATGCTTAGAGTGGGTACAGAACAGAGCTTGGGACAAGCAGCAGAGTGAGCCACTTCTTTCAGTCACAGTTCTGGCTTTGCCTATAAAGGCTGTTTAAGTCAGTCTCTGAGATAGTCTCTAGGCATTTTGGATCAATGGGGTTATTTTTACTGCATCTGACAATTAAGCACACTACTATTACTCTTATTCATAGTGATTACACGGTTTTATATAAATGAGATCAAGATATTCTCTTGTGAGCAAAGAAAGTTGTGTCTGAGATTTAATAGTTTACTGACAGCAATATACAAGTCTGGAATTTGACAAAGAAGTAAAATACAGTCAATTTTGAAACAAATCCAATAGAGACAAACACTGCAGCAAAGCAGATGCTGAGTTTCTAAAAGTTCTTTCAATCTTCAACTATTTTTTGGAAAGAAATATAACATGCTAGTTCAATTGTTCTCAACTTGCATTTAGTTGCTGGCCCAATTTTGGAACTAAAGGAGGACTACTTGTGTACTCTGTAATAGTTTGATTTTCTCCAACTCTGTTAATTGGTTGAATAAAAGTTACCACCTTCCCCACAAGCCTTACTAAATTGACAAGCATGTGACTTACAGCCCTGAAACCAATCACCATATAACTTGAACAGATGCATTTTAAAGAGGAACATTAGCCTAAAAAGAAAAATAAAAAATTATTCTGTAGTCAAAGTACAGTGAGCCTTAACTCTCCACTACATGCTAGCTGCCTAGTTTGGTTAAATATTATTTGATCTATGAAATGGACACTTGTCCCCAGCCACACCAGTTAAAATCGCTTCCTCAATAGCTGGAATTATACATCACATAACCATCTCACTCTAAAAAGGCACTGACCCATCAATATAATTTAATGCCAGAAAACACCTTTTTGACTCCATTAAGCACCTGAACTAGTGTTTCACTCATCATACATATGCAATCCAAAGGCTTTCCTTTCTACATCACTTCAGAGGTGCATGTTGATTTTAAAATTATCAGTACTTCCAGGACTGTGCTAATGTTATCATAGAGATATATCAAAACACTGTAAAAGAATCTGGCCTACATTTTATTACCCACAACCCAAGCAGAAGGAGGGAAAGGATAGAAAAACATTCTTTTTAGAAGTCCTTGGCACAAAAGCTGCTGCTTAGGCACTCTGGGACAGGTGCCCAGAATGTCTCAGGTTCCAATAATAAGAAAAGCCTTCATTATGCAAAGATATCTAAACACAAAAATACAGATGCAATATCAGAAAACTTGCTAATAAAGACACAAATTCGTAACCAATTAAACTGACCATGACTTCAATATGCTAAAAGAACAAAAATTTGCAGGAACTGACCCAAAGCCTGGTGGCCAAACTAAAAGCTACACACACATCTTTTCTAAGAGACACACAGAGCACCTTTAAATCATGCATGGCCAAGGCAGCAGCAAAACCCCTACAGTTTCCAAGGACTGGCTCATGCCTGAATTTGTATATTCTGCTAAAGAAAGCATTTATCATTAGATCATATTTAAGCTGTGGAAAGTTGTCTTATAAATAAAAAAAAGCTCACTTTTTTAAGCATTTCCGTCCCCAGCACTGCATCATCATAATATTCTGCATGCCAAATGAATGTTTTTATAAATCAAGCTGATACAGAAGAACATGGATTTCATGAATAAAGATTATATATGTCTATACAAAGACATAAAGGAAAAAAAGACATCTTGTTTAGTTCTGAAGTGCACAGAACTTCCAATTTTTTTGATGCTTCAGTAAAGCCAGTACCTGGCAAAAGAATCCTCAAATGCAGGTGAAACCATACCAATAAGAAAAATCTTCCTCTGTTGTTTCAGTGATGGTAGGTCCACTAGCAAAGTGTTTGAAGTGTTTGGTCCCATTCAGTCTACAGTCTTGAGAGTCATTCTTGAGGAACGTTAGTTCATTAAAAGAAATTACACAAACAAACAAAAAAAAATCTGCTCTTTGCCTGAAAATTATGTCCAATACATACACATTAATTCAGCACAACATATCCATGACTTCGAAATTCTATTATTCCTATTATCTACGTATGGTACAGCTCACCACTGCAAGTTCTCCAGCCAGGACAAAATAAAATACACATTTCAATAAGCACCTCAAAATTGAACCCCTTTCAACACAGACTTTCATACAAGGTCTCTGTCCAAACAATCAACGCTCTAGGACCTTCTCCTGTAACTGGCAATATGCCACCACAACTTGTCCATTCACACTTTGCATAAATGTAATTGGACAACAAGGCTCATTTTCAAAGAAACAATTGATGTGCGTCTTGCTGCTTTGAAAGCTAAGCACAAAGCCTACATTCTCGTTACATTTATAGGCAAAGAGATTTTTCATGTACTAAGTGACAAGGCAAGACCATGTTTCTGGTTTTTAATCTTTGTGTGGTCACTACTGTGATGGGAAATAGATCATCAGCTGACAGAGTATTTCCAATCTCTAAAAAAATTACGATTATCTCTTCACCCTGGGCACAGGACCAAATCCCAGGTTACAACAACTTTCTGGTATGAAAACCACAGCATTAACTAGCAAGTTGTGCCAATATTTGATCAATGCTCAACTTTATTCTCTATTTTCAGCACAATGTTAAGAAATAATACTACTGCATCACAGTAGCATATCATGTTTCCAGTTGAAAAAGGGATTAAAAAAATAAAAAACCAGAGATAAGCCTCAGTCTCCCCAGGACACTGTCAAGCAAGCAGAGAAGATGCTTTTGTAACACTCGCTTTGGCTTGTTTTGACTTATGAAAATTTTGCAACTTTGCCAAGTACTGGTTGTACTGAATAGGAAAGAAATACAAAGTATTATATCAAATTGTAAAATTTGAGATAGGATTTACCTATGAAACAACCTCAAAATTCGATCTACTAACTCTAGAAATTAATCTTTGCTGTTTGCAACCAGTGCTATCTTTTCAGTAAAGAATACCTTTAACTATATCTACTTGCTTCCCTTGCTCAACTATGCTTGCTCAAAGTGCTGAAACCCACGAAAACCTCCTTCTAGCTCACCAAAGTTTTCAGTAACATATCCTACATTATTACTCATTACTCCACTTCAGACCTCTTTCCAAAACTGGATATATTTCACACACAAAATAGCAGTTGAATGTATTAACTATGGCTTTGCAATTACTTGAAAGACTATGGTCATGAACCACAAAAATGACTCTTCCTCTTTTAAGGAAAAATAAAGAGGTGGTATTCCCACAACGGTCTGCAGGCAAGGAGATATTTCAACTGTGCCAAGGAAACTCTTGACTGTTGTTTCCAGTTATGAAATGTTTACCTGAACAGGCGAAAGTTGCAGGAAAAGGGGTGATGGTCAGGATTGCTCACCTTTAACCGTTTAACCACCTCATCGTTGGTAATTTTGTCTGTAATCTCCTTCACTCCAGGAGGATAGTAGATGATTTTACCATCGGCAGCAGGTTTTGGTTGGGTAGCAGGGAAGTCCATCCTGGTGCTGCTGGTTATAAACTTTCCTTCTCCACAGTCCTCTACCGGCCTCTATCGGTCAGAAAACAAAAGTTCAGCAGAATGGAAACGACTTTCTAACCCTCTTTTTCCATTTCTCACCCTCAATTCGCAGAAGGCCCCGATTATCACCCCGCCGGCCGCGTCCCCCTCCGCCGCCTCCCCTACCACGGGCGGTGCCGCAGCGAGGCCCGGCCCGCTGCCGTCGCCGCCGCTCCTCACAACTCCGGGCCCTCCATTCCCCTCCGGGCGCCTCCTTTCATTGCGGGGCTGCTCCAGCCCAACACTGTTAGTTCGGAGCCGACGGGTTTACAATGAAATTTCGGACTCGATCGAAGGATGCCTCGGGTCCGAGGGCCCGTTACGGCCAAAGGAGAGAGGAGGGGGTGCAATTCCCGGCGCCGGAGGAGTGCTCTAGCGCCGGCACACCGGCCCCGGAGCCGGGAGACGAGGCCTAAACAGTTAGGCCTCAAAACTATCAGGAGGCAGAGAAACCAACAGGAGAGGGGGAGGGAGGGAGGGAGGCGGCGGCGAGCACAAACAAAACAGCCCTGCCGGCCCCCCCGCCCGGCGCCGAGACCCCCACCCCCCCACCCCGCGGCGCCGGGAGCCCCCCCGGGGAGGGGACCAGGCCACTCTCCACTTTCCATTTGTTCCCGCAACTTCATGTCCCCTCAGCCCCTCGCCCCGCCACCCCTCCTCGCCCCGCCACCCCGCGCCCGGCCGGACCCACAAAGAGCCCCCCCAACACCCGACTCCGCGCACACACGCCCGCCAGCGGCGGGCAGCGCGGAGGGGGGGAGCGGCCACAGAGGGAAGCGGGACCCGGAGCCGCCTTTACCTCATGCAGCTCCGGAAGGTGCAGCATTGAGTAGCCTCCGTGCCGGGTGGTCCTCGCCGCTCCGTTGCCACCCCCGCCGGCCGCTGCCCTGACTGCTCCGCCGCCTCCCTGCTCCGCGGTGCGGCGGCGGCTCCTGCTCGGGGAGGGGTGGGGGTTGGGGGAAGCTGCTCGGTGGCGGCAGCGGCGGCTGGGGAGAGGGGGAGGCTCCGGCGGAGCGTGCGCCGCGGGGACACAGTGCCGCTCTCCGTCCGGCCGGGGAAGAACAGCCCGGGAGGAGGCACAGCGCCGCCCCCCTGCCCGCCTGCTCGCCCGCCCTCGGGCCTGGGGCCTGGCCCGGAGCGCCGCCCAGACAGGACCCCTCAGTCCCAGGCCCGGGGCAGGGGCGAGGCCGGCCAGTAAGTCTTGCTTCTCGCCGAGCCCAGCGTAAGGCGGCGGCGGGTAGTACCGGGCGCGGCCGCCGCAGCGCTGCCTCTCGCTTGGCGCCAAAACCCCCGGAGCGGCCGGGCCGCGGCCTGACTGAGGCTCAGGCCCCGACTCTGCGGGGCTCTCCTCCCGGGCGGCGGGGGGAAACGGCTGGGTTCGAGGGTGATGCCTGGGCGCCGAGGGGCCGGCTGCCGGGATTGCCTGGGAGGGGGCCGGCGGGTGCCCTGCGGCAGGGCGGCAGCGCAGAGTGCGGTAGGGGAAGAGACATGTTTGTGTTTCATCACGGAGCCGTGCTCATGGCCGTGCGGTCTCGTCTGGCCGGTCCTCGGTCCTCGGGGGCCGGTAATGAGCCCTAGTCGGCTTGGTAAATCAGAAAATGGGGGGAGTGGTGTGTGCGGTGGCACAGAGCGTGCTGTGGCAGGTAGGAGCAAATAGCCCTTCTTCAGGAAGCTTGGGGGAAGAGCAGCATCCACGCATTGACAGCAAAAAAATCTTCCTTCTTGTTGGCAGATGAGTTTCTCAAACATTTACTTAGTTATAAATCTCTAGAAGAAACTTGAATATGCATTCCAGAGGAGCCCTTGCCAGCCACCTCGGGAAATCCTTCCATTTAAAATGTCTTTGCAATCTAATATTTTTTAGTATTTGCAGGAGATGGGGTATGTCTGGAAGCTCAGTACCAAAGTGGGATATACCTTTCTGATTTCAGTCTGTACTATGTGCTCTGCATGTCTGAAGCATCGGTGGCTATAAAGTGTTTGCCAGATGCCCACCCTGCTCAGGGAAGGTGCATGACAGCTGAAAGATGACTTTCGAGGCTCATTTAGGGTCTTCAAGTGACTACTGTCAGTTACTTGAACCAGTTGAAAGTATTATTTCCCTCAGTTTGTAAAATCTCTTAATTCGTTTTTGTTAGAGCACATTAAAAGTAGGAGGCTGGAACCACTGATCTGTTTGGAGAGATGGCTCCTCAAGAGGCCTTGCTGGGCACAGCAAAGGGGCTGACATGGCCTGCCAGTCATGCAGGAAAGCTGCAGGGGGGCGAGATGATAAGAAAGAGCTAAGTAAGTAAGATTATGGTGAAGTATGTCAAATTCCAGATTTACAAGGTGTGGGAGGAAACGTGCAAAGACTGAGGAGCTCCCAAGTGCTTCTGGTGCAATAGTATGTGGGTAGGAAGTTGCTCTCCTGTACCTGTGTGCCTTGTTTTGTCCTAGGGAGTTAAAGCCTTGAATGTCCATAGCCTCTATGAAACTGCCTCAGAAGGATTATTTGTCGTGAAAATAACTGGGAGTTGGAAGGAACACTTAGGTGGTCTCAGACACTGATTTTGAAATCTAGAAGGGTGCCACAACACATAGCATTTAGATGTAGCTGTGAGTCCAAGTTGAAATAAAAGGATTCTCTTGAGGGTTAAGTATCGATGGATTGAAGAATTGACAATGGACAAGTGACCTTACGAATGGGATACATGATTCACTTTTAACAAGGTTGTACTGATTTAATAAATAAAGCCAACACCAAGTGATTAATCTTTTTCCTAATGCCAACTTCAGTGTCTGTTTAGATTTGCCTTAGAGCCGAAGTACTCAGACTACCTATCAACCCTTATTTGATGTCAGTAAAATAATGTGTACTGTCAGAACTATTATACTTCTAGCAAATTACTTGTTCTAATTCTTACAGTTTTTTTTTAATTAGGTACTTTGCATCCCAAATCAATGGGGTGCAGATTCCTTATTTTAATACACTTGTGTGAATAAGTCAAAAACAGATCCTGGAAGATTGTAACTAAGAAAGTATGTATCAAGAACCTGTATGACCTATCTTCAGTTTAAATAGAAAAGGAGAGAATATAAGTTAGTAAAAATAATGCAAGAAATCAATTTAAAGTGACCACTGTTGAAATTTTTTTCCTGACAAAAGCATAAAGCTGGGAAGATGTTAGGCAGGCTTCTCTTTGGGTAGAATTGAAGTATATTATGGGTGTTACAGCCCAAAAATGTCACTCAAGACTCAGAACTTCTGGGTTTTAATGTTTATTTGTGGGTTCCTTCTAACCCAAACTATTCTATGATTTTCAAGTATTCTTTTATTGTTGTTAAAAAGCAGTGGTTTGTGTATATCATTAATGTGATCTACAGTGTGTAGTTACAAGTTTTTCACAAACCGATGCCATCTTTACCTAGAAATTTTTATACAACAGTTCGTGAAGTAGGAGTAAGAATGAGAAGGTAGAGGGCTACACTTCTACAACTTGCTTTTAGTAACTGAAGGACAAACAGTGCAGAGCCTCTAGTATGCGCTTGTAGTCACTTGTATTTTCCACTGAAGAATTAAGATAAAATCTTGCATTCTAAGGCATATGTACACTAAAACTAATGTAGTTAGATGTGGCAGATCAAAGATTTCACTTGAAAAGTCAAATTTTGCTCATTTCATTACAATTTTATTTAATCTCAAGGAAGTTGTTTGTGAGGCCCTACACTGAAGTACTTTTGGTTATGGACCAAGAACTCTCTTTTTGCAGACTTCAGATAAATAATGAAGCTAGCAATTACTGTAGTTTATTAAAATAATTTTAATTCTCAGGGGCTTGTATCTGCAGTATCACACAAAAAGTCCTGAAATACATAAGTAGAAAGTTGGGTATCTAGGAGAGTTTCACACTAGATTTCTGTTTTCATAGGTAATGATTAAACAGAAGTATGAAAACCTGGATCACCCCTCAGCATCAGTGTTGGAGTGAGCCATTAGATACAGGTGCAGTTTCTAGTGGCCGACTGCTCCACTCCTGGTATAATTCACTGTCTGACCGTAGGTTCTGCTATCAAAACAACCTTCCTGATGTACCCTAGGTCCATGGTGGGAATATTTTGCCAGCACAGTATTGTACAACTATCAGAGCACTCTGAGGATTTGCTTTAATTTTGAAGTTGTTAGTCAGATACATGATGTTTTGTATGAGTCTTGGTCAAATCATGGTCAGAAAAGTGGTTGAGAGAGGAGTAGGTGCAAATTCTGTAATCGTGGGATGATTAGGCAATAGTCCCATCTTTTCTCAGAAGAGAAGCAGCAAGATTAGTACTTCTGCACCATTTGAAATTCTAAAGGGCTAAAACAAAGAGTGTGGTTCTGACAGCTAGGGAGCTATGAATGAACACTTAACTGCCAATTAGCTTGAATATATGCATGGCATTTTCAGAATGTGCAAACATAAAAGCTTCAGATAATCTGACCTGTGGAGCTCTTAATCTGAATAGTCCTGAAGTCTGCTCACAGATATGATTACAGCTGCTAGTGTCTGGTTTGTTGCCTTTGCTTGTTTGACCTTCACCCTTCTAATTTCAGCAAGCATTTGAGATCTGACTTGGACTCTGCTTCCAGGTTCACATGATCCCTTGCATTTTAATGGATGGCTCTGTCTAATAATAAGACCCAGTCCTTCAGTCTTTACCCAGATTTTATTGAGTCCCTACCTGAACAAATTTCTGTTGGAATTTATTTACTTTTACTCCTATTATCTTTATTGGAATGTACTTAACTCAAATCTGTTTGTTGTTTGTTTATTAACATATTTTAGACTACCACTGCAAGTGTCATTTATAAGCAGACTGGAATACAAGGTGCTGAACATTCTTGTGGGGCAGTCTTGTGGGGTGGTTCTCTTTTATGGTCAGGAGATGTTAAAGGAAAGTACTAAGAAGAGAAGAATGTGGTGGTTTTACTTGGAGGGGAAATAATGTAGCACAAGGTTTTTGGAGCAAAACTGCTTTCAGGTGGAACAGAAGAGTATGGAGTGATTACTTTAAGCACAGAAAATCCTCTAGTTCATGTTGATTAAATTAAGCTATGCACACGTTTCCAGAACAGCTTAATGGTTGTCTTTCCAAAACAGCTTAATGTTAATGGTCTTTGTTATAACAGTAAGCATGGATAGTAATAATGACCAAGAACTGAACAGTCATATTAAGAACAGCATGTCATGAATTGCAGAGTAAGTCATATCTGTCAGTCTGCTGGGCAGACAAGTAAGAAATCCTATCTGGTAGGTTAAGAAAGCACTTGTCTTCCTAATAATAACTGTGCTCTTGAAAGCTCCTGCTTTGCAGAACCAGGCTGTAGAGTGTGTTCCTTCACTATTAGATTTTTTAAGTCACAAATAGGTCAAGACGGGAGGAAAAAAGCTTAATTACTTGTTTTCAAGTCTAGCATTTAGCCAGTTTTTTTATATCTAGCAGCTTACTTTCTGGCGAGCTGCTTCCTAATCACGAAGGGGTTTTTTTCACCTTTATGAAAGCCTGTTTACTTTTTCAGTGTTATGCATTTTTTTTTCCCTGCAGTACAGCAGTTTCTCTGAACCTAGTAAAAATCAAACCCTGGGAAATAATTTTTTGTCTTCAGTTTCACATAGAAGTTTTTTCTGTTAGGTTTTTTTGGTTTTGGTTTTTTCTTCTTTGTATTAGTCGTTATTTCTGGTTGACTTTTCTCTTTGCACGTCTGTTGATTCTCACCCACATGCAGTTGTATGCAGCTCCTCCAGTTAAAATTACAGCCTTTAAGTTTGCTGCACTGGATCTTCAGAAATATTCCTGGGGTTTCTAACTGAACTCTGCAGGGTAACATATCTTTGATAATAGCACCTAATTAACTACCTATTTTTACAAAAGAATTGATATATTTTACATCTGTTGTAAATTGAGGTGGGTCAGAGGTGGATTTCTTCACAATGTGTGTTGCCATAACAGAAGACCTCCAAAGGTGTCCCATTCCGGAGGGTATTTTCAGTGAAACTGTTTTCATCTAAGAATAGACCAGGAAGCATGTTTCATCCCGCAAACAGGGATTTACATTTATCTCCCATGTTCTACATTGACAAAGCAAAATCATAAAAAAGTGGAGAAGGACTTGTGTGTATTATCTTATGAAGACAATCAGTTGGACACACAAAGTGCTTCCTTGAAAAAGAGAAGGGTCCCACAGCTCACTGACTTCTCATGTAATAGCACCAGTTCCGAATAAAGGGAAGAACCAAATAGTATATGATGATATACTCGTTTGAAACTGATCCCTAGCCACAATCTGTCTACATGTTATTTTGGTTTGGGTTTGATAAGGAGGGCTTTCTTCTGTGCTGAAAATGTCCTTATTCTGAGTCATGCTTGGAGATAGGACAGTTATAACAAAATCTTAAAATAGTCTTGGTTGAAAGGGATCTTTAAGATTATCCAGTTCAACTGCCTTCTGGATGTGGCCTGTTGACTAAGTCTTTGAACAGCTGGAAGTTTGATTTCCTAAAATTCAGAGTGCCAGTTTTACTCTTTGCGTGACCCATTGTCACCAAACCTCTGTGGTATCAAGACACATTCAAAATAACAGAGGTGGTCATGGTCAGTGTATCACATAAGCCATTGTGAAAAAGTGTATACTGGCAAATGCACTTGTAATTTACAAGTACTGTATTGACAGGACAATTGCACTTGCTTTCTTTGCTTGCAAGTGAAGTAAAATCAATTTATTGGCACCTGCATATTGGTGATTTCATAGGAGGATTTTAGAAGCCTCTTTGATCCAGTGCTAGTTTTGAGCATTCCGAAACTGAAGTCACAGCAGCCTACTGCATGTCATCTATCCACCTCCTTTCTGGCTCCTCTCTGTTATGATAACTTGTCACCATTCCCTACATAATTACATTCTCAAGGTTATTTCCATCTCCATTCCTGATGTGTCCAAAGCACATACATTTACACCTATTCATTTCTGACAACCAAGCCTACTTTTTTCCAATAATGTATTTAATAGGAGCATTTATCATCTTTTCTGTCCAGGAGACAGGCAAGAGTCTTCTCTTGCACCGCATCTCAAAAGCTTCAGTTTGCTCTGTGTCACTATTAATAATTTATCAGAAGTCACTTTCATAAGTACCTACAGCCTTTTATTGGCTCTCTAATAGTTGCTGCACAGTAGAAGTAGTTAGACAAAGAGTGTTATATCATCAGGCAAAGGTCACTTAAAAAGAGTCTGTTTCAAATTCACCTTTCCCATTCTGCGAAGTCCTTCCCAGACTTTTTTCCCCAGCTAGGTTGCAAGGAAATCTGCAGTTACCTGTAGTTGTAATAGTGGCATATGGCTTTCTATGCTTGCTGTGTTTTTTCAAATAATAGGGCAAATCTGGGGAATTTCTGAGTGTATGGGTCTGCTCAGAGGAAATAATAGAGGAAATTGTGAGTTTGGCAATACATTTAGCTCATGGCAACTACCTACTGGTGGGAGATCAGTATGAGCAGAATCTCTCCCTTTGCCCCATTAGATGAAAACTGTTCTATGACACCATATCCTGGGCTGCATCAAAAGGAGCGTGACCAGCAGGTCGAAGGAGGTGATCCTGCCCCTCTGCTCTTGTGAGACCTCACCAGGAGTATTGTGTGCAGTTCTGGTGTCCTCAACATAAAAAGGACATGGAGCTGTTGGAACAAGTCCAGAGGAGGGCCATAAGGATGATCAGGGGACTGGATCACCTCCTGTATGAAGACAGGCTGAGAAAATTGGGACTGTTTAGCATGGGAAGAGAAGGCTGCGTGGAGACCTCATAGCAGCCTTCCAGTATCTGAAGGGGGGCTATAGGGATGCTGAGGAGGGACTCTTCATTAGGGACTGTAGTGACAGGACAAGGGGTAATGGGTTAAAACTTAAACAGGAGAGGTTTAGATTGGATATAAGGAAGAAATTCTTTCCTGTGAGGGTGGTGAGGCACTGGAATGGGTTGCCCAAGGAAGTTGTGAATGCTCCATCTCTGGTGGTGTTGAAGGTCAGGTTGGACAAAGCCTTGGGTGGCATGATTTAGTGTGAGGTGTCCTTGCTTATGGCAGGGGTGTTGGAACTGGCTGATCTTAATGTCCTTTCCAACCCTAACTATTCTATGATTCTATGACCTGTTAAAAAATTAGAACATGTATGGAACTAACACATGTTAGAGTTAAGAGCCTCTGATTAAGAGCCTCCTTTGTGGAAAGTATGGATTGTATTTGTGATGCTTCTCTTCCTAATTCTTTTACAGATACGTCTGCTACTTACAGTACAGAAAAGAATCATATGAAACTTTACAAATGAATATGAACTTGGAATTTACCATTATGATCAAAGAAGGATATCTGATGAATGGATGAGCAGTCTTAGAGCTGTACTGTAATGATAGGGTCATTTCATGATGATGGATAGGTATGTGGTATACTATTCAGAGGCTTAAAAAGGGGTTGCATTTATCAAACTCGGGTAAGTATCAAAGTGTTTGGGTATGACTGTGAGCAATAGAATCATTACAGTTTTCCTTTGAACAAAGTCAGGAAATATATTGATCTTACAGGTTTATGCTGCTAGGAAACCAAATAATGATGATTCAATCCATGAGTTCTGTGAATGGCTTGAGGGGATAATCATTAAAACATTATACCACTATACCATTTGGGAACTTGGATATGAAAGTTGGAATTTCAAACCCTTGTAAGGAACAATTTACATTTGAATTTACAAAATAAAATTACTTCTTTGGATTGTACAGCTCTGGTCACTTCATCCTTACAAATAATGCACTGGGTGTTTACATCCACACAGATCATCAGACAGCATGGCAGAGGAGCACACTGACAACATGGTGATTCAGAGGCAGAGAATACTGAGTATAAGTGGAAGAAGATTTTCCTAAATTCATGGTATGTGGCAGCAGAGAAGGTATCTAAGGTTATTTAAGCCAATACTTGAATGGATATTTAACAGGGCAAACAATGAATTCATGTCTAAAGGGAAGACAGAATGTCGGGTATTGAGTAGACAAAGCCAGAAGTAGGCTAGACAAAGCATGAGCAAATAGGTGGCAATTACAGAGACATGGTGGGACAGCTCACATGACTGGAATGTGGTCATGGATGGCTATGTCCTTTTTAGGAAAGATAGGTCAGCAAAGCGAGGTGGTGGAGTTGCTCTTTATGTGAGAGAGCAACTAGAATGTATTGAGTTCTGTCCAGGAGCAGATGAGGAGCAAGTGGAAAGTCTGTGGGTACGAATTGAGGAGCAGGCTGGTATGGGTGATACAGTTGTGGGGGTCTATTATAGACCTCCTGATCAGGATGAAGGAGTTGATGAGGCTTTCTACGGGCAGCTGAAAGCAGCCTCACAACTGCATGCCTTGGTCCTCATGGGGGATTTTAACTACCCCGATATTTGCTGGAAGACTTACATGGCCAATCATTCACAGTCTAGGAGGTTCCTCCAGTGCATTGACGATAACTTCTTAATGCAAATGGTGGACAAACCAACTAGGAGAGGAGCACTGCTGGATCTAGTGCTCACCAACGAGGAGGGTCTGGTTAAAGTGGTGATGGTCAATGGCAGCCTTGGCTGCAGTGACCACGAGATGGTGGATCCTGTGTGGGAGGAATAGAATACCTAGCAAGGCCGCATTTCTGGATTTCTGAAGGGCCAACTTTGGTCTCTTCAACTGATTGCTAAGGGAAGTCTCATGGGAAAGAGTACTAGGTGGTGAAGGGGCTCAAGATAGTTGGTCAGCATTCAGGGACTGCTTCTTCCAAGCTCAGGATCAGAGCATCCCAATGGGTAGGAAATCGAGTAAGGGAGCCAGGAGACCGGCATGGTTGAACAAGGAACTGCTGGGCAAACTCAGGTGGAAAAAGAGAATCTGCGGATTATGGAAGGAGGGGCGGGCCACTTGGGAGGAATATAGGACAGTTGTTAGAGGATGTAGGGAAGCAATTAGGACAGCTAAGGCCTCCTTGGAACTTAATCTTGTGAGTTGGGTTAAGGATAATAGAAAAGGCTTCTTCAAATACATAGCGGGTAAAACTAACACAAGGGGCAATATAGGCCCACTGCTGAATGAGGTGGGTGCCCTGGAGACAGAGAATATAAAGAAGGCAGAGGTGCTGAATGCCTTCTATGCCTCTGTCTTTACTCCTGCAGACTCTCCCTGGGGGCCTCAGACTCCTATAGACCCAGAAGGAGTCAGGATAAAGGAGGAGTTTGCTTTGGTATATGAGGATTGGGTTAGGGATCAGTTAAGCAATCTGGACACCTATAAATCCATGGGTCCGTATGGAATACACCCGAGGGAGCTGGCGGAGGTCATTGCTAGGCTGCTTTGGTAAGTCGTGGGAAACAGGAGAGGTGCCTGAGCATTGGAGGATGGCGAATGTCACACCAGTCTACAGGAAGGGCAAGAAGGAGGACCTGGGTAATCATAGACCGGTCAGCCTTACCTCCATCCCTGGAAAGGTGATGGAACAACTTATTCTTGACACCATCTCCAGACATATCAAGGATGAGGGGGTCATTAATTGCAGCCAACATGGTTTTACCAAGGGGAAGTCATGTTTGACCAACCTTATAGCCTTCTATGAGGAGGTAACTAGGTGGTTGAATGATGGTAGAGCGGTAGATGTGGTCTTTCTTGATTTCAGTAAGGCATTTGATACTGTCTCCCACAGCATCCTCATAGACAAGTTAAGGAAGTGTGGGCTTGATGATCAGGTAGTGAGGNCTTGATGATCAGGTAGTGAGGTGGATCGAGAACTGGTTGAAAGGAAGAAGGCAGAGAGTTGTGGTCAATGGGGCAGAATCCAGCTGGAGGTCTGTGACTGGTGGAGTCCCTCAGGGGTCAGTGCTGGGACCGGTGCTGTTTAATATTTCCATCAATGACTTGGATGAGGGAACTGAGTGTACCCTCAGCAAGTTCACTGATGATACTAAACTGGGAGGAGTG
>NDXB01003599.1:0-10100 GCA_002631895.1 Agapornis roseicollis | reverse complement strand
CCCCTTTTTTCCCCCCGCCGGGGGGGGGGGGGGGGGGGGGGGGGGGGGGGGGGCAGGAAGGAGGGGTTGAGTGGGTGAACGTGCTGCCTGGCTGGGTTCAAACTACAACACAGTGCTTTTTCAATGTGTGAGAAATGCAGCATTTTACACCCTCTGATTATTATTTTCTCTATGTTAAACCACAGCAGTAAAATCTGTGTTTCATTACTGAAAGTGTTTTATCCTTGTAATGATCTTTATTACTTTCTATCTTATCAACAAATGGATTTTTTTTCTTGCACATTGCATCATGGATGTATGATATATTTTTTATCATTCTTCTTTTCATTGTGTTCATATAATGCTTTGCAAGCGTTTAAAGCTTGAATAGAAAAATGCAAGTAACTCTGCATTTTGTCCACAACAGTAGTGTGACTTATTTATTTATTCATTTGCTTACGGAGGAACAGGCCATTAAGATACACATCTCATTTCCAATTTAGATACCTCATAAATTCTGCTTGGTTGATAAATTAATAGAAAAGTCTAGGGATTTCAGTTTGAGAATTTCTGTCACATAAAACATTCTTCTTTCCCTAGGGATTTTATCGACCTAGAAAGGAAAATACAACCTCCTGTTTTTGGAAATCTACCTTAGGAACTGAGGGATATAACTTAAAAGATATTTAGAACTGTGTAACAGTGTACTGTATGGTACAATACATGGAACAATAATTGATTTCTTAGTTCAGCAGCCAAATAAAAACATACCCAAACCAAGCAACAAACACAATTGGTTATGATTAAATCAAATAGAAAAGTTTTCAGTTTTTTCTCACAAGTACAAAATGTTGTAAACTTTCCTTTTGCATTGAACAAAAGTCCCCAGTTTCCCCTGAATTGAAGTGTTTATTATTTTTTTGTATTCATGTATGGAAAGCAGTAGAGGACTTGAAACAAGTAGTTGTCATTGTCCTTTTGCATTCAGAAATTGCTCATAATTGGTGCAAAGCTCCTTGATCCACTCTTCCCTTTTTCCTCCAGGCTTTGAACCTGTTTCCTGCGAGAGGGCATCCAGGTTGCAGCCCCTTTCACATTCTGCCTTTCTGATGCTTGTTTTCTCCCTCCACTTGAAAAAGAGAGATACTTTAAACTTACTGGTTTTACCTATGCAATAAGCATACTAATCAAGCTAAGAGAGAGGGTCATTCTTTCTCACATTATGAGAAACACAAAGCAATAACATATGCCATAGCTTATTAGACAAAATACCCTCTTTAGAAGATGGAAGATGAACACTTAAGCAGCTTCAATAGGCTGTGAAACCTGAATCCATGTTTTTCACTAAGTGGGTGATTGCCCTAGCTAGTGTTTATCGTGACTATTCAGACATACAGTTTGTTATGCTACTCTTGAAAAATCAACAGAAAATAGTTGGCCCAGCTTCTCATTTTTATGCTTTTAAATGTAAAAAGAAGCAAGCAAGAGGTTTTTTTATTTTCTTTTTAAGTTCCTGACTACCTAATTCTTACTGATTCACAAGACATTCAGGAATTTAGATTTTTTTAAAGTTCTTGCAAATGCTTTTGCCACCTGTGTAAATATATGTACATGTACACCTTAAATATCACCCTAAAGTATTTGTTTGGAAAGGAATCTTTGTGAGGGAGTGCAATGGAGCCAGGATGTGAAATCATAACAGTTTCTCCATGCTAGGCATACATTAAGACAGAAACATATTGAGTTTTAACCAGGCTCCAAATCAAATTCACACCTGATGTACTTTTCAGTGCTGATTGTAAGTGTCAATATCTCTCAATAATGTACCTCACTCCCACATGTGATCTGTTCTTGCTTTGGATACATGATATAACAGGTAGATGTAAAGAGCACCCAGTACTCCTTGTACAGGGTTGGCATGAGGTCACAGAAATCTCCCTACATTTGTAGAAATGGAAATAAGAAAGTGTCAAGCAAGTGGAGGAAAAGATAGTAAGAAGCCACCCAGCTCCTTCCATTTCCAGGTACCACTCAATAGTTGCCTGGCTTAGGTGGAAGGTTCTTGTTTAGCCCTGGGAATAGGATGCATCTCCTTTGCACAGTGGGAATTCCTGACCCATCAAATACAAAGTATCTTGTACACAGTTTGTATATAACTGGCAATTACTAATATTCAGTGTATATGTGTGAAAGGTGCTATGCAAAGTGGTAGTGAGCATGCCTGATTGTTCCTAGTTTGTAAGCCAGCAAGACCAACTAATTGTCCAAGAAAGCATTCAAAGCCTGTTCTTCAGACAGGAGATTTATATCACATTTTTTAATGTAAAGGCTTTTTACCATTGCAAAAAGTATCTACATCCTTCCTAAATATTTGTAGGGAAAATACTGTGCTGGTGTAACAGTCTGAAAAAGGCCTCTCCACTGCTTTTACTAGCTTTCAAAGCTGCCTTTTGACCTCGTGTGAAAAGAGTGGTTTTCAGTGTGTTGCTGGATTTAATATCTCTAAAAGCTGGTTACATAATTTTCTAATTAAAATATTTGAATTAGTGCAGAAGCCATATGTGACAGTGCTGTTTATCTTAGAAGCAATGGCTGAAACAGGAAGCCCTACCTAGGACAACAAATATACGCCACAGGCAACCATCCTGCTGCTCCTGGAAGGATCTATAACTCCATAGTCAGACTGACCAGCACTGGCATTAGCCAAATAAAACAGTTCGCTTTACTGGAAAACCAGAAATATTTCAGTTTTATAAAGATCACCAATTTTGTTTCACTTTTCCTTTGTGAGAATTGAAGCAAAATGTTTTGTTGTTTGGCCTATAGTAAATTGCAGGGAATGGAATTTTCATAGAGAAATTATTTCTATTTGTGCATGTGTTGGAGGTGGAAAATAATGACAGAAAAATTCATAGCCAGTCTGCTTACAGGCTTTTTTTGTTAAGAAGGATGTTAAATAAGTGCAATATTTTTTGTTAAAGAGGTCTGTGATGGAAATAGTGGTAAATTACACAGAAGCAGCAATGATGAAGGCTGAAGCAGGATTGAGGTAGACTGTTCCACAGAAGGATGGGAAAAGGGATAAATGCTGCCAGATTGTTTTGAAACAGAGATTTGTGAAAGATTAAAGTTCAGTAAGGCACTGTGACCTTCAGGAAAAAACAGTCAGGGAAGAAACAAAATATGGTAATATGGAAGAAATGGGAAAGTTCTGCCAGATGGCGGGGTGGATTTTTGCTTACTTATTAAACAGCAACGGTAAGAAGAAATAGCAAAAGAATGCCAGGGTCTCACAAACTGGATTTCTCTTCCATATACAAACTGAAAGTCCTCTGCTACATTGGCTTCTGGCAGTTTCTAAAACGTTGGAAATTTTCAGCAGGTGCTGAATGAAAAACTTCTTTATAATGAAAGTTCTTAAGTGATATCCCCAAACCCTGAACTATGCTTTCTTTAAGGGTATGTGCTAAGCACCATGGAAAAGAATATAAATTCCCAGGAATCCAGAATAGGCAGGAGAAGACAAGAGACTATTCTGAGTTTGAGCTGTGTCTACCAGTTTGGAGTAAAGGCAGCTGGCACCTGAGCCCTACACAACAGGAGAGGATTGCTACATAACTAGAACAGAATTTTAGACATGCTTTTCTTCCAAATGGATTATCAGATTAAAGTGTTAATAGAACTGGAACTATATCCATGCTGCTTCATATTGATCTTTCTATCTCCTTCATAAGGGTTTCCTAGAAACACTTCAAATACTTTTTGACACATACACACACGTACAATTTCTCTTCATATGTATCAGAACCCCTTTGGTATGATATAAATATTGAAAAGCTCAAGCAATCCTATTTTCCTTTTTCTTTTTTTCTCTCTCATTCCAAATCATTTTACAACACTTTATGTGACATAACTTGGAGAGCTAGGGTTGGGGGAATCTTTGTGCACACACCCCCACTCAGAATGTACCTCGTACCCAAAATGTATATCACATACCTGTACCTCAAATGCAGCATTACTTTTGTTACAGTCAGTTAGGAAATCCACATCAACATAAATTAATTGGGAGATGCAGCTGTCAAGCAAATTACATGGACAGTCAATCTATAGAGTTTGCTGAAGGAAGGGAAAGACAATGCTGATAAAATTTTTACACTCTTCGTTTGTTTAATGAACATGATGGAAAATCTGATGTCTGTGAGAACTGGACAGGAGCTTGATTTTGACTATGCTGAGCAGAAGAGAAAGTGCTTATTTCCGGACATGAACTGTGACATTTTTATCAAATTTTTAATTTGTATTTTAAGAAGGCCTTAGTCCTCCCAATCTGAAGCTTAAGAAACCCGTCGTAGCATAACTAAACTAATGTAGCTTAACTTGCCTAAAATTATTTGGACTGAAATTTGAGATGAAATTTCTTGAGAATGTAATGGGCAAAGTTTCAAAAGCTCACGACTTGCCTGTGTTGGAAATAATATCCAGAAAAGCCTTCTTTAAGGTCTATGAAAACATGATGTCTTCAAGGACAGGAAAATTAAAAGAAAATACTTAAGAATCATGAACATTTTTTGACATGATTAACTAAAAGTTCATTTTTATTTTATTGAAAAAAATTGATTTCCCACTTGGTATTGATGTAGTGATGTCCTTGTAGATCTCAGCAGCCCTTTCATCCATTTCTTAATCTGTCCATCTGAAAAATAAAGGCTTTGCTCTTAGGGGGCAAGTTGTTACACAAAAGCCAAGATATAATACACATTTAACCACAGATTGCATTACTACAATAGGTGTGTATAAATTTAGAATAAAAATCTCATCTCACCCCAGGATCTTTTGTTTCAGGAAGAATAACTACTAAGAACATAATTAGTGGTGCTTTGTGTTTTAGTGGTACCCACTGGTCTGCTATGATGCATCAAAGCTAACTAGATGCTGAGCAATATATGGACCTTAGTTTGATTTGACATTTCAAGTACAGTGAACATGCTCTCTGTGTACAGAATTGCTCAAAAATAGTGAGGGCATCTTCACCAGGTACATAAGGCTTTGTGCACTGCATTCTGTTAGTGCTGTTATTGTCCTAAAGTGTACACAGAAATAGTATGGTAAAATCCAATAAAAATTCAGACTTGCACGGTAGAAATCTTATTCTGTTTTGCTCTCTTAATCTCTGCAGGAATCTCTGCATGGGAAAAATGCTACTATGAGTCTCTGAGATTGCTTTGTCCTTAATTTTTGATTAACACACTGGTGGACCATACTGCCATGATAAAAGATGAAAACACTGGATGAAATACACTACATTTAATAGTTCAGTACTGATGTTGTGACTGATGTTATTTTAAAAGGGGAAATTAAAACATGATAAATAATTCTAGACTTGGTCTTTATTGGACTTTTTTTAGAAATCCGTATGCTATTCTTTAAGATGCAAAAGCTTGATACAGAGAATGCTGTTCATCCTTCAGTTACACATGAAAGATTTCAAAGTTAACAAACCCAGTCCTTTGAAGATGCTTGAAAAATTATTATTTCTGCCATTGTTCTGTCTTCTAGGAGGAATAAAGGGGAGGAAATGTCAGTCCACAGATCTTACAACCAAAATTAGAAACTTTTTCCTGGTTTGATTTTCTCATTACATTTACAGACCTGAGAGCGGAATTCTCTCAGCATGATTTCTATGCTTTTAAAATCATTTATTATGAGCAACAGAATTTGAGGAAAACTCTCTTTCTGCAATTTTAGTGATGAAACTCAAGGAGGTCACAAAGGAAATGAGTTGTGCAGGTCATGTGTCAGCCTGTTTCTGGTTACTAACTTTTACCTGTCAGTTAAATTTGAAAGAATATTTTTATGAAGTTTGAAATTCTCAAAAGTCATCAGCTTCCCATTACTTTCTACTATTTAACAACCTCCTTAATTGCAGCAGAAACCCCAAAATGGCCAGCTAGTCAAAATGCAATGGGAGAAACAAGGTCAGAAACTCAAGGCATCAGGAAAACCAATACTAGCCAGTGCTTACTGCTGTTCCCCAGCAAGTCAACACTGTCTGTGGCCTTATTTGTTATCATTAGAAAAGTCTCTAACTCCACTGATTTCAGTAAGTGTTTTAGATTTGATTGGGATCCCTTTAAATGATATCCAAATCTGCCTAATGTGAGTAATATGTGATTAAATCTGATATTTTTATCTTAATAGTGCAGATTAAAAAGATGACATTAAGACAAGGCAGAGTTTCTCAGTAGAGGATATTAAGAAAATTAAGGATTAGAGAGCGAGAAACTGATTATAACAATTTAGCAGGGAGGAAGAAAACACATACAGGAATAAATGATTACTTTTTTGAAATGATACAGGGTCAGAAGAGTGATACCTTATAATCTCTCTTACAAGTGGTCTCAACTCCTGGTGTGTGCATACAACCTGAGATTTAAATCTTTTTCACCCAGATTTTATTCTACAGGTCTGGTGCATAAGTGTTTGCTTGATCAGGCAGCTCGTTCAAGGTAAACAGGTAGTTTGGCTTCTTGTGTAAATAGCCTTAATCCAGCAATGCGAATGGGTACATGTATAAAAGAAAACACGTGAAAGTCTCAAACAATTGCATTAAATTTTTTCCCATGCCAGAAAGCCAAGAAGAAATGTCAGGATCTTCCTGGATCTATGCAAAGATGTATAGTGTTTTATAGGATCTTGTTGAAAATATTGGGTATAATGCAGCTACCCCACAGTTTACTACTTTTCTGACACTGCCCACCTTCGTAACAAAGATGAACAAATACTGAAGGGAACATTATCCAGCTAACTACAGTAAGTTTAACATGAAGTAATATCTCAGATGCCCTTTCCTTCCTTGTTTTCAATTCTTGTATTCAGCCTAATTATTGTCAGAAAAGGGTCAGAAGTCTGGTTTGCATCACAATCTTCCAGTTGCATTAAAGTAGCATAATTGATACATTTTCTGTCATATAATAATACTGTGCAGTGTACCTACCGTACAGACATTTAAGATATTATTTTGCTCAGAGAATTAAAAAAATTGCTCAGCTTTACTAACTGTATACTTACATTGCCTTAGGTTTTTGTTGGTTTTTTTTCTTTAATTAATGCAGGACACTTTGCAAAAAAATTTTGCCATTCAAATAACTTTAATTTTCACTGGAATCTGTTTTATGCATATAATTACACCTGTTTAGTTTCAGCCACTAGTAATGAAATCTGTATTTTTTCTTCCTTTGTTTTGTTCATAATCTGATACAGACATGGAAAATAGCTGTGCTTCTGTGTTCCCCATCATCTTTTAGATCACATCCTATACCCATTTCAGCACAGCAAACTACTATTTAGTATGACTGACAACAAATATGTGGAGGTAGCACATGCAAACTACCCAATGTTGTGTGACAACAGAGTTAAATCTTTGTAAGTTTGTATGATTGTGCTCTTGCAATCAGAAAATGTAATTGCAGGATTCAAGACAAAACTGACTCTAAAGTGTTTAACTCTGTCTTATGGCTGAGATTTTTTTCAATATATATAGTTCTGTGCATTAAAATTTGAAGAACAGATAACATTCTGCAGACAGGTTTTATTAAGAGGGTGGGCATTGTATCAGTAGTAACCTTTGCCTAACTTCGATGGAATTACATTGCACTTCTAATAAGCAGAAGCTTGTCCTTGGTGTCCCTGAATATAAACAATATTTCTAGCACAAAAACACTGAAGATGCACTGCTAGTGAACATAATGTAAAGATGGTTGCTTGTAATATAGGGGTTTTTTAATACATTTGTCTGTAGCAGTGCTCATCATTAGTTTGAATGAAGTACTGGAGCAGTTGTGACCTTTGGAGCTCACAGCAACTTAATTCCTAACAACCTGCAGTTCCATATGAAATCAAGGAAAATGTGTTCCAGAAGAGTGGACACAATGCAGTCTTTTCCCAAGCATTCTCCTTCTGATCCAAATGAAAATAAGGATCTCAACAACATATCTGAGAGGTGAAGCCATTAGTACACTGTCTAATGTCGGGTTATTTTTTCAACTACAGGAGACAAAGATATGCTGGCAAGTCATTTATTAGTATTCTTGCCAGGTGTGTTTTTAAGCCTTGTAAAGGGATTTCATCTGTCCAAATCTTTTATTCAATATTGTTTGTAATATAATATCAGTCTATCTCACAGTGCATTTTATCTGAGTCTGTAGTACATTATAACACTTTCTCTGTCCAAACACTTTCCTTTTCCTCTGTGTTCTGCAAGATGTGACAGTGCTCCCATTGCTTGTGATGAGACTGTATATAACATATATATAATAATAACATACTAAATATTCCATATTATATTAATTATGCCGTATAATATTGAAATATGTAACATATATTCTTTAAGGATCAAATATGCAATGCACTTTCACAATATTCAGCATAAGCTCTGGTATGACCTGAAAAAAAATTCCAAAGAACAGAAGCAACACATGCATATTCCCAAATACTAACCTTTTGTAAGAGGAGGTGTTAAGTATCATATCTATTTGGGTTTGCAGAGAGTAAAAGAGAAAAGAGCTTTGCAGAGGTCTGCATTTGGAATAGCAGTTTCCACATCTTACTCTCAGGAGATCATTCTTTTGAGTGAAGAAAGGCAATTAAACCTTCTGGACCTTTGTTTCCTCTAGAAATCTTGCATATAGTATGTATGTAGGATAAAAAGGCTTTAATTGGTTTTTTTTCCTGTGATCATATCACACTTAAGTATGAAACTGTTGCCTCAGTATAGATTTTTTTTCTTTTTAATTGGATCAGCTTTTGGCCTGTTAGTCTAAACCTGCACAAGTGTACTATGTTGCCAGGTTTCAATACCGCTTTAATTTAAAAGAAGAATTGTGAGTATGTATTATTGCATGATTTAAAGGGAAAAAGATCAGTGGAGGTGTTTTAAGAGTAAAAGTCACTTTTGCCTTTTAATTAAAACTTATACATTGTGTTTCCCACATGAATGACATCTTTACACACACTAGCATCTAAACCTGTTGTTTAGATGTTACATGTATTGTGTTTGTTACATGTATTTTAAGTAGATCACAAAACTTTTGGTGTCAGAGACTTTGTCTTTTATTGTATTTCATGAAACATCTTTCATGCTTGCAGTATTCCCTAAGTAACAAATAAAACAGATGAAAAGCTTTGCAAACCCTTCAAATAAATATAAGGCATGTGAGCTTTTAGTCCCATCAATACAACAGGATCTCTTGCAGAGGTGTGAGACTGCAATAAATTGATATTGTGAATTAATAGGGACTTCATGTGTCAAAACAGGCCTTCAAAAGCAACCAAAAAAAACTCAACCCCACATAGACTGGTATTTTGGCAAACTTTGTTTCTGTTGTCCTCTAAACCTTTGGCTGTCATCACGAAACCTACTACGAAAACTACAACACTAATGAATTTATAACAGCCATGTTAAGCAAGGCAGCAGACAATGTATGTCCTTTGAATAAGAGTTAGTGTTGGGTCATGAGCTGAAAGACAAATTCTTTGCTCTGGTTTTCACAAGTTACTGAGTAAATAAAGATGCTGAGATGCTCACCTCTTATCTCAGGCTGGGCCTTAAGCTGCCTGCCCCAGCTTGTGCAGAGGAGCTGTGGTGGAGCAGGGATTGTTCAACTTACCTTGAGCTCTAGCTTAGCACCTTTCCTTTATCCTTCCCCTGAAGAAAGCAAGCAGCTATTAGTTAACTGTGAACAGCAGTATCTGAGACCCTGACTAAGATCAAAGATCTCAAGCTTCATGTTACACAGCAAAAGGCAAATGCTCAGAGCACATAAACCTGGGCTAGCAACAAGTGAGGAGTTGGAAGAAAGCCAGAGGCATGAGGAAACCAGAGACACAAAGAAAGCAATGGCCAAAGAGCTCAAATCAAGTCACTGATAGATGTAGATGCACATTTCACACTAGCAGAAGCTGGTTTCCTGCTCTGCTGTACATGTGAATAATTGACCAGCTGAGCAGGAAGATGTGTTTAAACAGTTGTCAGCCTTCTCTGATGTTCAGCACACAAGTGGTCAAGTGAACTCCAGCTGTGTGAGCTGAATAAAGCATCCCATGTTGTGCAGATTTTCTGTCTC
>NDXB01003598.1:73021-96531 GCA_002631895.1 Agapornis roseicollis | reverse complement strand
GGGGCAGAAAGGAGGGGTTGAGTGGGTGAACGTGCTGCCTGGCTGGGTTCAAACTACAACACTGTGCCAATCCAGTTAAGACACAAATTGATTTCTCTCATTTCTGGCATTATGAAGATAATAGACAGTTTGGTATAGTTTGAGAAAAATGGAGGTCATGGTTGCTTTTGATGAAAGTGACTTTATTGTCCTTTTTTTTCAGGGATACCTCAGAGTAGATGGTAGTTTCTAGACTAAGCATACAAGTTTGCAGATTTGAAGTTGAATAATTACTTAAAATATCTTAACTAATCTCAGTTATTTGGTAGGTAAGTGTGATGAAAGATGTTTTTCATTTACTATTGTCTGCCACAGATTGTTGTAGACTTGCTGTCCCCATTCAGGTGAACAGACTTCAAGACTGCTCTCTTTTGCTGTGTAACTCTTCAGTAGATCAAAACTAAATAACCAGATTTGCTTCATTGGCAGCTTATTTAAAGAAAGGTTTAAAAAGGAATGACGGTGCTTTTGAACATGTAGCAGAAATAGACTGGGAAATCCAGCGGTGTTTGACTACTGTTTGAATGGGAATAAGAAGAATAAGCCTTCACAATAAATATTTCCAGTTTTAATACAGATAACATCAAATTATATAGAAAAATTACACATATGTGCCTGATTTGTAGTTAATAATGAAGCAAGCCAAAGATACACTGATGAACAAGCTGCCATACATACACAATTTAAGCCTGTAGGTCACAATAGCTGGAGATGTCAGGCTTTGGAATTAATCTCGTTTTATGTTCTTATTTGTGTATCTAACAAATATGCATTATTGTTTGCATATATGACATCATCCCTAACATCAGGTCTTAGCCTAATGACATATTTCCTCAAGAAGCAGCCAAATGACTGTGCTTTAATCTTACAAATGCTGGAATACAATGCACTGGAATTGGATACAGTCTCTGTACTGTGAGTAACTGGAGGAAAGTGACCCTGCCACCTTTTAGTCTGCGAAAGCTGTTCGTAATTTCTTGGAGTGACTCCCTTCCTACAGAGATAATATTTATAGATAATATTAAAGGCTAGCACTCCTACGTATCTTAGGTCACTGCTCTGCCTTGGATTGCTGGAGTCCTTCTCCTGGGTTTTTTACAGTTCAGATCTTGGAGCAAATCAGACCAATAACTAAACTCAACAGTTCTCAAGACAAACTTGTGTTTAGCTCCCTTTGGAAAGAGGCTGAATCATTCCCAACAGCTGTTATGTTATGGAGCTTTATGTAGAGTGGTGCCAAATCTTGAGATTTTCAGTTTGTTAGTTGTGATTTTTGGCTGAACACTGAAGTTCATTCAATTATGAAATTGTGATGTCAGTTTTCATATAGAACTAACTCTTAACCTTCAAGAAATGTAGAAATCTGAAACTGTGAGACAGTGCAAACTAAGCCCTATGATGTTTGATGATTAAAAGAATCAAAACAAAGCAACTCCCCCAAACCCTAGAAAAAGAATAGTAGAAATAATGTTTTTGTATAGGATAATTTCTTCCCCTCTTCTGTAAGTTCCACAACCCCTCTGCATTGAGGCCTGTATGAAAGAACATTAAGAATGGGCAGCCTGTGGTTGGGACTGACAGTGGGAGTCCTGATAGCAGGAGTAAAGAGATGCTCTGAAATGGAATGAGAGATGATGATTTGGTGTAATAATTGTGGAGACTGTATGCTATGGGGAGTTCTGTGTCTGGAGCAATTGGGTGGCACAATCCTACCAGTAGACTTCTAGACTGCTTTATGGAATTCATTATTTGGGAAGAAGTGGCTGCTTCAGTCTAGTCTCCATGTGTACTGGTTTACCTGGGCTCCTACTGCTCTTCCCACTTGTTGGCATTTGGCTGCAGTCTCCTAGCTGGATTTTCCTTACAAAAGTGAAACCCAGCTTCTGCTCCAGTGGTTTTTATGCCAGATAGAGGATGAATATATCACAGGCCTTCCAGAACTCAGGAAAGAGTATTTGCAGAGTTCAAAATGGTTATTTTAGTGAATTATTTCAGCTAATTAAGGACTTCTATTGAATTCATATGCTGTTGAATTTGACTGAGATAAATGGCCAAGCAGCGGCTGCTACCCTGCTTCTAGAAAAGCAGACAGTAGGAGGAGTTGGAATAGAAAAGCACATTCAAGGCTTTGGTTTGAATGATGAGATTTTTAATGGAAATAACTCTGTTACCAAAAAGCATTCTTTATCTGACACAGGAAGAAATATAAGATATGAAAGACTGATATGCAAAATGTTGAATACTTACATTGTTTGGCTGCAGTTGGTGGTGGTTTTGTTGGTGTTCTGTTGGGGGTTTTTTTTTGACCTTTTTTTTTCCCTCTTGTTCACTGTGACAAGGAAGTCTGGAATGCTACTGTTTTCTGTTACATAATCAATAGCTTCTTAAGGCTCATTTTCTTGGCTTTTCTAATGAGGTTATTGTTTTGCTTGATCTTTTATTCTTTGTAGAGTTGAACAAGAAGTGAATTTTCATTGTTGCAGTGTGTTTAGGAGCTTTATGAATGACCTAGGATTCTACTTCAAGCATTACCATCATGTAGCAAAAGCACAGTTGCTACATCCTCCCCTAATCACCTGCAGTACCAAAAGTCTTACTGGCCTGAATCCCTTTCCCCCTCTACCCTCCTACTCCGTCCTGTCCATCACCCTCACCCCTCACCCACCCCCACTCCCCCCAGCTAGAACTCTGGTTGTAGTTCTAGTAATTTCTGGTGAGGATTGATTGCTGAAGCTCTCTTCTGGACACAGAAAATACAGGGAAGTTCATACACTATCCTGGCATGAGTCCTTTTAAAGGAAGTTGCTGTTTCTGCTTTGGGTATTCAGCTGGTTCTGTTAAGTACTTACAGTTGGATATTCTGTGTCCAACAGATCAAGCCCAAGTATTAAGGTCTGGTTTTGGTTTTTGATGGTGTTATTCTTCCTCCCACTCCTTCCATTCCCTCTTTTCTGGAAAGTGCTGCCCTGCTTCTGGCTTTACTCATTCCCTGACAGCTGCGGAGGGATGAAGCTTTCTCAGAGCCAGTTGAATGATGGGTAGTAGCCAGATGCTACTTACTGCAGCTTTATTTTATTTGGGTCCCCTTCAGATCTGTCTTTTATTTCTTGGCAACCTTATCCCAATCACTAGGTCAGAAGAAACCCTCCACACTTAGAAGGACTCGTCCTGAACTTTTGTCCAGAAGAATGTTATTTTTGAAGCTGCTGCAAGTTTTAGGATTCTGGCACATTCTGATGTCTCAAGTTCACAGAATCACAGAATCACCAGGTTGGAAGGGACCTCTAAGATCATCAAATCCAACCCATGCCCTACACCTCCACTAAACCATGTCATCAAGTGCCATATCCAGTCTCTTTTTAAACACATCCAGGGATGGTGACTCCACCACTTCTCTGGGCAGACTGTTCCAATATTTTATTATTCTTTCTGTGTAAAACTTCTTCCTAATATCCAACCTG
The DNA here is from genome assembly GCA_002631895.1 of Agapornis roseicollis. NCBI lineage: Eukaryota > Metazoa > Chordata > Aves > Psittaciformes > Psittacidae > Agapornis > Agapornis roseicollis. The sequence goes on along the minus strand of NDXB01003598.1, from coordinate 93,031 downwards.
TACCTTCCTTGGCACAGTTTGAGACTGTGTCCTCTCGTTCTGTCTGTTGCTGCCTGGTGAAAGAGAACAACCCCCACCTGTCTACAACCTCCTTTCAAGAAGTTGTAGAGAGTGATAAGGTCACCTCTGAGTCTCCTTTTCTCCAGGCTAAACAACTCCACTTCTCTTAGTCGTTCCTTATAGGGCTTGTGCTCCAAGCCCCTCACCAGCCTCGTTATTTTAATACTTTAATGATCACCCACAATTAATGGCTAATAAAATTAAATACATCTTTACTGTTTTCAGATAGCACTGTTTAAAGTAAAAACCAAATATTCTTCCTAGCCTACAGAGACATTTCATAATAAGATGTTTCCAACATATGCCTCTTTGCATTAGTCCTTAACTTTCTGATCAAGTTGCTGAGGATCCAGCTATAAAGGGAAAAAAATAGAAACGAATCTCACTTAGAATATTTTATTTTCTCCATTTTCTAAGTTGCTGATCTGTCTTCTTTCAGTAGTTTTTGCAATGTTATTCTATCAGCCTAGCCTTCTTTTTGGAAACTACTGAAAGTTTGTGGGTAGGATCATGCCTGTTTTCCATGACAGCAGACTACCTTACAATTAATTCACTTGTAGAAGATCTTACAGCACCTTTCCAGTACCTAAAAGGGGGCTGGAAGAAACCTGGATTTTCTAGAACACCTTATGGTGGTAGGACAAGGAATGGCTGAAAAGAGAGTAGATTTAGGTTAGGTATTGGGAAGAAGTTCTTTACAGTGAGGGTGGTGAGGCACTGGAACAAGTTGCCCAGAGAAGTTGTGGCTGCCCCATCCCTGGAAGTGTTCAAGGCCAGGCTGTATGGGGATCTGAGCAATGTGGTCATAGTGGAATGTGTCCCTGCCTATGGCAGGGGAATTGCAAGTAGGGAGTTTAAGGTCTCTTCCAACCCAAACCATTCTATGATGATATGTCCAAAGAAGATTGACATAATTTTTTAAGGTAGGGTATTCTGTTTGGCTGAATAGACCTATCCAGTGCCGCTTGTAATTTAAGTAATGGGATTGCCTGGTACCTCGTTATAGACTGTTTGTACTGAAAGATGGCATAAAGTGGCAGCAGATGTTTTTACAAGTAGCATATAAAATAACATAGGCATCAATGAATATGACAATTTTGTAGAAAGCTTGAAAATTGGGCTAAATACACTGTCTATAGGAAGGAGAGATACTAAATCTCATTGCAGTGAGCAGTGTCAGAAATAGGCTAAATGTGATAGGACCCGAACTGACAGATGTACTGAAAGATATAATACACTCATTGTTTAATCATGTGGATAGAGTAGAAGATGGAAGCATTGAGAATAAGAAGCTTACAGTAAAAGCTATTGCTTAATCTGAGCAATAACCTCTAAGGCTTCTTAATCTCCTAGGGAAATTGTATAGATGCAGTAAGTCTGACAAGACAGAAGAATAAAGAATCTTGCAAATCGGTGTAATTCCAGATTTTAATTTCTGATGTTCTACAAGGAATTGGGGAAAGGGAAATAGAAAGAAGAGAGAAAAAAAATGCCCTACATTAGTTCTGTTCATGATCTAAGAAACAGAGAAATATTGCCATGGTGTCGAAAAGCCTCAGATACGTCTGAGAAAAACATGTGGCAAAGAACTGTCCCGGTCCCTCAGGGCTTGTGGTTTAAAAGTTTGCAAGAAATTAAAGGATGTAAAGATTTGCCTGAGGGATATATAACTGCTGCCCATAATTATGTGTTGGGTAGGCAGAATTGAAGTTGCTCTGTTTTAATCGATGGGAATGATGTGGGATGGGTTGGAGTGAGAATAAAATAGAAGGTCCTAACGTGCCCATCTTGATGCTTTAAAAATACAAAGACACTTACGAAGCTGGTCTTTTCAACAAGCGTGCTTGTGTGGGAGTATATTAATGTTACGCTGTGGCCACAGAAGGCAAGGAATGCAAGTAAATGCCGGTAATCTACTGGTGGTTAGAGGGACCACAGATAAAACTTCCCCTTATGTACTGCAAGAAGACACTGCTCATTGCAACATGTTTGGAGAACCATAAAGTAGTATAATTTTTGCCAAGTGAGAGAATCGTAAAAGCTATTTAGCATATCTATTATCGCTAACATAAGTCATTAATGTTAGAAGCTGTATAAACTTTCTCTGACCTGTCATGACAGTTGTTAAATAGCAAATTAACTTGAACAATTGCAGCAACATTTTTAATGTTCTGTGAAACATCTAAATTATATCAGTAAGAAAGATATTTTAGGAAATTTAATTTGATACCAAAGCATGCAGGTACTTGTAATTTTATTGCTCAAAAAGGATGGCTTGCTAAACTTGCTAAACATTTCATAACTTAATTATTGCTCATCATCTTTTGCTTAATGTACACTGGTGCCATGAATGCTAAACAGTAGAATTTTTAGCAGAATTTTTAATAAACATTACAATAGGCAGCTAAAAAACATTACCATTTACAAATCTTCAAAAGTATGTAGTAGATGGAGGATACAGTAGTTTAAATTCCTCTAAATGTTGTTATAAGGCTCATAAAAAAAATTCTACCCCTTCCAAGTCCAGAAAATCTGCTGCAAGGTTTCTGCAGTGTTGAAAAGTGCTGCCAGCCAAAATTATTCAAACAATATATATCACAAGCTTAAAAAAATTTCACTTATGCTACCCATTTTTTTGCTACATGTGGCTCTCCTGCTCCCTTTGGACTCAACGTGTTATGCTGTACTTGCTCTCAGCTTTAACTTCTCTTTTTCTGTTAAACCCTCTCTCTTCTACATTCTTCTCAGATTTTTATCTTCCTGTGACCTTTCACTCTGTCTCAGCATTTTTCTGAATTCTTAACCACAAAAGCCTGGCTTAAAGCCTCAGTTGACTCTGAGGGCAGTAGTGAATAGGAAGCATGACTGTATTGTCATGAGGAACTACAGAAACTTTGGAACTAGCATCCTTCTGTGGCTTCATGCATGTTGAAATAGATAGCCAGAAATAATCTTTGTAATTACAGTAAACATTCATAAGATTTGGCAGTCGAATTTTATTTTCTCTCTCCTAGATATATTCTCTGCTTGTAAACTAAGGACTTCAGATTTTTTACTCTGAGCATATTGCTTTCCAGACTGTATCCACTTCCCTACCAAGAATAACTTTAAGACTTATTAAGTTTAAACAATGAAACAAAAATATGTTTAATTAATGATCATAGGAGCCATGATTTAATCTTCCCCTTTTTTTTTTCACCCTGTTACCAGGGGAAGGTCTTCCCCAGCAGAGCAAACACTAGCTTCTGTCAGTCCACTTACTGCTGTTCTACTCACCTGAATTTGATGCTTTCAGTACAGACCCATTAGCCCTGCTAGGCAGTGTCCCAGGAATATGCAGAAAGCAATAGAACAGGAATGTTGCTATATTTCACAGTTAAGTGTACTAAAACTCATTTAATCCTGAGAGTAATTGTTCCCTTTGCAGTACATGGACAGTTTTTTTATAACACCAAAGTATTTCTGTGTTGTGAGACAAGAGAAAGAGTATATTAATGAAAAGAGTTTCAACAACATTGGTTAGCTACCTTAGCTGTTTGAAGGCTTTTCACAATATTGCTCAATAATCATTTAGTTTCACAAAATCACACATCACAATGCAATTGGTGCCACTGGAGTTAGTGTGTCTGGATGGCTCTGTTCGTGTTCATGCTTGGCCAGCCTCTCAAGTAGACACTTACAGTACCTTTAAAAATCCCACTTATTTTCTGTGTCATCTTAATATCCACTTTTCCCACTAGTCACAATCTCTACCATTTCCTCCTCCCTCCCAATATTCCCATAATGTTAAAATGAATTTTTTGGTAAAAAGTAGCTTTAAGAAATCACCAGAGGAAAATTTTTCAGTTTTGACACTATAGTACAGATGAAAAAAAATAGATTACATAACTAAAATGATGTATTTTCATAATAGTTTTTATTTAATTTGGTTATACCTGTTTAAAATTAGACTAATGAAGAATGAACTACTTAAGAATGATTACTTAATAAGTACCTGTAATCCTAAATTGTTTTGCTATCTATATGAAACATATTACACTAAAATGCACAAAACATTTATATTTCAGGACAAGTGAGACAAAGGAACAATAGGTAATTTGTCAAAAAAAAAAAAAGACTCAATTATCTGGATGGAAGATACTGAAAAATTATCTATGCAAGCACTACAAATAATTAATTTTCTGATTGGTTTGGGTTTTTTGTGTTTTCAGTGTTTATAAAACTAATTCAAAAAAAATGTAATAAACCTAATGGGATTATAATAATTCAAAACGGGGTTTTTTGTTTGTTTGTTTGTTTTTTGCTTTTTTTTTTGTTTGGTTGGTTTTTTTTTTAAAGGATTTTAAATGCTTGCCTGCAAGTAATAGGAGTAGCCAATATACTGCAGGTAGGTCTTCAATTTATAGTATGAGTAGAATAACATTTTCTCTGATTTTTGGTGTTAAATAAGATATTAATAGTCATGTTGTTAAGAATTGTTAGCAGAGGCAAAATGAAGCCAGATGATAAAAATTGTGTTTCTATGTGCCAAAAGACATTGGGATTATTGGGAACTCTTAAATAAATATTATATATAAATTTATCTAAATTCTCATATACAAATAATTAAATTACTGTATTTCAGTATATTATTGTTCTTTCCCAAAGAGATGTAGATGGAGGATATGGACAGGCAGATATCTTTCCTGAGACATTTATACACTTTTGCAAGGCTCCTAAGTTACTTCTATAGCTATTTCATATAGCTGAGCATTATAACATTTCATTGTTGAGGAACATTTTCCATGCTTAGCTTAGGGCCCTTCCCTACTTTTCCTAGCGTACTGTGTACAGAAATTGGAGAGCCTTAGTTTTCTTCAATTTTTTAACTGAATTAATATTTCTCAAAAATGAACAAGTTATAAGTGCTTGCCAGTTGTCGTTCTGATACAGTCCAACTCAAATTCCTATTCAAATACTGATGCAATGTACTAATGTCCATCAGCTGTGCAAGAACTTTACAGTTGTAAAGTGCACCTGTTTTACTCATTCTCTTTCCTCTGCATTTGTGGAAAAAAATCATTCACTGAATAACTATTATCAATGAGAACTGTACAACTGGGGAGGTCAGTCTTTCTTGTCATTTATTTAGTTTTTACATCTCTATGCCTCTTAAACTGTTATATTTAAACCCGAATAATTATCCATCAATGGAATCTACACTGTATACTTTATAAGCATGAAGTCTCAGGGTGGGAAAATTGTCAAAGGGTTGTAGTTTCCCTAGACCACTGAGAATTTTATCAGTGATGATTCAGTTCTTTTATGTTTTAGATAAAACCAGTTGAATATCTCCCACATATAGGGAGATGGTATTCTGAAGAAGGCAGATGAAGAAGACCTGATCAGAAGATAGGATTTGATAATCACTAAACAAAATCATAGAATCATAGAATAGTTAGGGTTGGAAAGGACCTTAAGACCATCTAGTTCCAACCGCCCTGCCATGGGCAGGGACACCTCACACTAAACCATGTCACCCAGTGCTTCATCCAACCTGACCTTGAACACTGCCAGGGATGGAGCATTCACAACCTCCCTGGGCAACCCATTCCAGCATCTCCCCACCCTAACAGGAAAGAATTTCTTCCTTATATGTATGTAATCAGCTTCCAGGACTGTTATTCCACTCAGTACTCCTAATCAGGTTTTCTTGTTCAGTGAGATGAGTGTAAAGGTTGTTAAAGCTACTGTGAAATAATAAGAACTAGAGATGGTTAAAGCAGATTTGTAGTCATTTACGATACCTGGTTTTGCAATTAGCATGTGCTATTTTCTATTTATGATCACAAATAACATGCTACCTTTGTAATATTGATTGACGCGTAACAAATAGAATCTATTTACTTAATCTTCTTAATATGTCTCTACATGAAATGAGGGTCAAGGCAGCTGAGTATAAGAAAGTAATTCAAAGCAGCTGTCTCCTTCGTTCATAATGGAGTAGGAATCTAGACTGCAAGGAGTATTTCATTGGTAGACAAATAATTTCATAAAGCAATCTAAGAAATGGGAAAAAAATCTCTCATTCATTAGAAGACAGCTTTTAAAAATATTGCCATAAATAAATCGCTGGAAATCAGTGGTTGGAGTAAGATGAATTATAATTTACATCATAGTTAAGTCTAAGGCATTTTGTTATGGTTTTATAGTCTTATTGGAGATTTATAAGAGCCATTAACTTACATACTGCAATTCTGTGAAGATGCATCCTTTTGAAAAGAAAAAGTGTTATTTTGGGGGTTGGTTTAGTGCCAATTTATCATTCCATACATAGGTACATACACAGGCATATACTCAAGGCTTTTATAATTCTTTGTGCTCTAGCCATGTCCCAGGTTATACTCCTTACTGGACAGCTAAGCTGATAAAATTGTTCTTAAGATATTTCTAGCTAAGATACTTTTAGCAGATTAACATGAATAAGCAGGATGAACATCCATTTAAGTGTATGAAGAACATTGTATTCTGCAGGCATATCCTGCAGCCACCTTGGAATATTTCTGTTCAGTGAATTTTAATGAACCTAGTTACAGAGGGTACTTGGTAGCATCATCATCTGTTATCCTAAGGTCATTGTCAAAAGGACTGCTCAGATGTCTAGACAAGTCAAAGGAAGAGCATGTGACCTTGTACTGTAATCACTCCAAATTAGGAAAAGAAACAGGTATTCTGAGAAATGTACCAGTATCAAGAGAAATTGATAAAACTTCTGTACTTATTATGGGATCATCTGTGTGGCTTTAACCAATGATCAGAACTGAGGCATATCCCAAAACCATGACTGGGGTATTTTTTTTCCTTGAAGATGCAAAGTTTTCCCGAATGCCTTAGGGGCAGATGGATTTGTGAACACTAGCATTTCAGGGTTGACTTGAAAAAAATATATTGAGCTGAGTTGTTTTTTTGTTTTTATTTTGTGGATAAATTAATCACAGGCTATAAATTGTATTTTGTTTTTATAACAAAGATTCAAACAATTTGTACAAAATAGTTGATGGGCTACCTTTAAGAAGAGGGCCTGTTATTTTCCCATTCCTTCCCTTATCCAATGCACTGATCTGAGGTTTTATTTTTTAGCCTGTAATAATTAAGTGGTCTTTCTTTGTTTCACATAATTCCTAATGAAAAGCACATGTGTTAGTTATGTTTGGAAAAATGTATTACTTTACATTTGAGTTCTGTTGTGTGGCAGTGTCCTGAAATGTTCCAGTTTGCCAAGTTGGTCAAACATGTCAAATTCATTATTAGGACACTAGAAAATCTGTTTGGAAAGGTCTCAAAGAAAAAAATGATTCTATATAAGTCATCTTCCTTTCCTCTGAAAATTGTACTATTGGGATTTGTCTAGGTAGGATTGAAGATCAGAAAGCTTGACAGCTGAAGCTAATCAATAGAATTTAGGAACTGGAAACTGGGTTCTGTGAGTGGTTCCTCAGAATTGAGACAGCTGAAGTAAGTTTCAAATTGATCTTTTTTATGGCTTTCACCTAGGAGCAGACATGAAAAAGAAGGTTAGGATTCACTGGGTGGTCACTAAGGGGCTGTACAATAGTTGTAAATGTTATAGAACTAACTGTTTACAGTTGAGGAAGGTAAGTCTGAACTGAGGGATGATAGAAAGATGTGACCTTCTGTACTGCTTCCATTTCATTTATTTTTTTTTTCCCAGTTAACCAATCTCAGAAGCTTTGGGAGGGTTACTTCAGCATGAATAACAGAAGTATTAATATCTGGGTCAAGGAGACCTGTGCTGCTGAGGAAACTATACCTGCAGTTTGCATTGGCACATTTAAACTACCTGAATAATTGTATGGTGATCAGTACAAGTTGACTGGGTAATGTTCCTGTAATGAAACCCATGCACATCTTTACTGTTATTGAGAACTAGTCTAGATCAAAAGGTATCTTGGCTGAGACAAGCTGCATTTTTCCTAAGGCTGTACAGCTGTACTAAAAAGACTGAGGGAAGGAGAGGTGACAAAACCCTAAAATTCAGAAATGCTGCATGGAGGCTTTTAGGTAGGAGAAAAAAAAAAATCTCTGCTTCCTCTAATGGTGCTTAAACCTAGGAGAAGAGTAGGCACCTCTTGGGCAGTGTTGGATTTACTGTGTTACCTCATTTCTCTGGGACTTCCAAGAAGAAGGGCATAGTACATGTTTCTCTGACACAGGACTTAGGAAGGCAGTTTTCCATGCTTTCTGAGGACATTAAAGTGCACCCAAACACTTTTAAATCCGCACTTTTGCTGTCTGCTTTTAGTCAAGCATAATCTCCCCTGTCTGATTTACTGCTGCTTGGAAAATGTATGGGTCTCATTCAACCCATCATGAAGCACTTGAAGCAATTGCTTGTTTTATTTGGATTTTGTGATTCTCTCTGTCCAGAATGTAGGTGTGAGGATAAGGAGATTGATGATAGGGGAGTGGGGAATTCTAATACATTCTCAGGTTAGGCAGATGAATAGCTGTCTTTGGAAAAGCTGGTCCATGCCCAGAACATTATGCAGTATAAAAAGAAGGTCATACTACTCAGCAGATTTCCAGTTACCTAGAGAAGACCTTTGTCTCCCCCCCCATGCTAACAAAAATTAACACAACCTGTTTTGCTCTCGAGACCAATCAGTCAGTCTCCAATTATTCAGTTTCCTCTTGAAACTATTTCAGGAATTGCTTGAAGGGAGAGGACACTCTAAAAGCAGCGATAGAAAAAGTATTTTTTTAATAGATATATTTCAGAATTTAAATTAAAAAAAACCTGTTTCAGAATAGTCCATTAAAATTTACTTTCTCAGCAAAACTGAGACCTTAGCTCTGGTTAGCTGCACTAGATTTAGAGTTAATTCTACCTGTATAGTACTTTTAGACTTATTCACTTTAAAACACATGGGTTTGGGGTTTTGTTGTTTTGTTTTTTTTTTTTTTTTTTCCCTCTTCTAATTGGTTTATTGCAATGTAACCTCCTTAAGTTGAAAAAATGAAATCATTCTGGAGGAATGATTTTCTATAACTGTAGATCTAGAACAATTCTAGAGCCTGTAGAAGAACGTACTGGTAGCGCACTCCACTACATGTTAAAAAGCAGTATTTCATGTCACATCAGTGAATAGCCTTGTTCTTTTGGAAATGCCTGACATGGCTATTAGCTTGTAGCACAGTGTATTTACCCATTCACTGCAATGTACCAGATAATTTGAGTGAGAATTAACATGTCAGGTTGAACTAGCACAGGAATGCTTTTATTCCAAGAGAGTATAAAAGTTCTCAAGTGTAAATAAGTACTTACTGGTATTTTAGGTTGTATATTTGCTGCTCCCTGAATTTAATAGGTATAATTTTATACAATTTTCTTTGAGGTTTAAAGAGTTGAATGTATTTTAGCTTTCAGAACTTCAGTTCTTCGACTTTTGCTTGTCCTCTTTTCTGACTTAGGGGAAAAAAAAAAAAGGATATAATTTTGGTCTGGNTTTCTTTGAGGTTTAAAGAGTTGAATGTATTTTAGCTTTCAGAACTTCAGTTCTTCGACTTTTGCTTGTCCTCTTTTCTGACTTAGGGGAAAAAAAAAAAAAGGATATAATTTTGGTCTGGAATATACTTGGGTGTTTGCTCAGAGGAGGGAAAGGAGCACAGCCAGAAAGAGAATATTTCACTTTATTGTGATACCATTTCTTCACAGTAGCCTAGAAGTGTTTCCTGGTGAGGAAACTCTCTTTAAACCCCCACCATGGCTGACTATATGCTAATACATCCTGCAGCTGATTAGCCTGAATAAGTATGTTGTATTTACACTTTTCTGAAGTAATGATTTCAGAAAGCTGACATGAGCAAACACCCACACCCATGAGTTAGGTGTTATCAATAAAAACTAACCAACCTTTCTTTTCTGTAGGCTGGAAACAAACATGTAAGTAAGGAAATTCAAAAGGGGTGGTGCAGTGAAGAAGAGGAAGGATTTTACACAGGTTAATTTTAGGCCAGGGAATCTAGTTTCCTTGCTCTCTTCTGCTGCTGATGGCAGAGACTCCTTCAAGAAAGCATGATATGAATCTTAACTGTACTCAGGAAGATCTTGTGTCTCTATTCATTGAGTGTATAGAAAACATATGGCTGTTAAAATCCTTGGGTTAAAGTAGGAATTTGTAAATAGTACTGCACTACTCTTTCCATTTTAGGAAATGTAAGTAGTGCTCTATTTTGTGACATGAGATCAAACAAAAACTTAGATGTAGAAATAAAACATATGGGGCTACTTACCTCTCTGGACAGCTTTAGAAGAATCTGGCGCTGTTTGTCAGGATCTCATATCATTTGAGAAGAAAAAAAAAAATGACACTTTTGTTTTCTCTCTGGCTAGAAAATGCTACCTTGGTGTTTTACAGACATTCTAAGTGTCCAGAGCATAGTTATTCTTTTATTTGTATAGACAAATCAGATTAGTATCGTACTAAATAATTTTCCCTATGTGTCTGGATTACGATTGCCCTGTCTGGCAGAGCTGTTGCTTGAACAGAGCTGCACTGCATGTAATACTATTTGCAGTACTTTCATAGGATTGTAACACTGGATGTATAAAAAAATTAAATTATACCAACATTTTCCTTAGAACCTACTGTTTTATAGTCCCTTCTTCACATACACTCATTGAAATGACAGTAATGAACTGAAATAATTTAATTTGTTATGTAATTTTGAAAAATTACCCATCTTTACTCTTCATAAAAACTTTAGGTTCCACTGGGAAGGGGTGAGACTACAGAAGCATTCTTTGACAAAGCATGGAATAAGTACATCTATCTTTGTCTGCCATTTATCTTTTTTTCCCCACATATGTTGGCCTTCTAAATGACCCATGCCTATAAATCCCAGAATTTAGGCCTGTCTTCGTCAATGTGTTATCTGTTATCTAAGTTGACATTGTAATTTTAACCCAGTCAAACACACAGCTGTCACCTGAGCTGGCTACAGTTTATTTAAGCATTTTAGTATACATGGGAAATAATAGGATCCCATCTGTACTACAATAGTTAACTGTGTAGCAGGGAATAACAATGTTCTAATCAGCTTCCTGGGTTAATTATAACTGTAGTTATGATGAAACTCAAGGCAGACTAGCGGTGTGTGTATGTGTGTAGGGGGGTGGGGGGAACGACTGAGATTGGTGATTTGACACAGAGGCTTTTCTTCCAGAAAGCAGTTAGACACCATGTGGTCATTTTACACAGACTACTTGGCAGCCATCAAATGATGCAACCTCCTGGGGACAAAACCTCCTGTATTTGTATAATATCCCTCAGCCGGCTCTCCTAAGGAACTACTGTATTCTGAACAGTGTCAAAAATAGCCCTGTCTTGTACCTGCAACAGGTCTCTTACCACTTGAGCGCAGATGTTTCTCTCCCTTAGGAACCCTTGACCAGTATTAAGAGATCTGAAACTGAGGATTTCTGGGGCCATGTAGATGGAATATTCTACATTATATCAGAATATATTGTCCTGTTGTTTTTGTGGCTGGTGTTCTTTGTCCCTCCCCTGAAAGCCTACCTTCAAACATAATTCATATCCCTTTCAGTCTTCTTTACTTACTGGCAATAAAAGGAGCCCAAGGTCTGGAAAAATAAATTTCCCTGTTAAAGCATTAGGAACATCTGAACAGGCTGCCTGCTTTTGTTCATTTAAGTGTGAAGAGCAGTCTCTTGCTGTGTCCTAAACACGTAGGGCTGGACTTTTCATCTTTGGCTATAGCTGCTGAAGTCAGGTCTGTCAAAAACTTGAATTATGCTGAGTGACCAGGTGTGTGTTGCAATGGCAATCATAGTCATCATTATTTCATTGCTGACATGGAATAAGCTGTGGAAATTCACTAGAAAAATAACTTGCTGCTCTGTGAATACTGTTAGTCTGTTTTCTATATTTTGCTTGGATTTGTGCTCCATGGGCTGCTTCACAGAGCTGTAGCAGAGCATCAGGTTCTTTTTCGACTAGAGTAACAATGGCTGGTGGGATGGTCTAGTGAGAAGGCAATACAAAAAGAAAGCTTCAATAGTCTTCTGCACAGATCATTTGGGTAAAAATTTCCCCTCACTTCAAGTGCAGGTCTGTACATATAAGGACCCTTAAATAGATTTTATCATTAATTTGATTAGAGTAAAAATTTCAGGCCTTGACCATAAGAACCTGTTTGAGTAACTTCTAAACTAGCGAAGTTTCCCTTTACTCTTGATTAATACGTTGTCATGCATGTAGCAGCTTGTTTCTAATTATTTTAGGATTACTTCATTTTCTCTAGAGACTTGCCAATGAGCAGCAGGAAAGCCAGCCTAGGCAGGTTGCAATTTGCCTCCCACATCAGTGTAACAATGGTGGCAAAGATACCAGCTCCTAGAGCACTGAGCTTGGAAAAGGCACTTGCCTGCTCCACCCAGACTGACACTTCTGATGAGTTGAGCTGAGACTGGGGTTTGAGGGCTTCTTGCAGTTGTGACTTCTCTTTCTGTTACCTTCCCCTTCCTGGAAATTCATTTACATGAATTGCAGTCTGTCAATATCAGCCTTGAAAGTGACCATGGAAACTTGGCAGGACATAGTCCCCAGACCAGGAGTTTCCATGGTAGGTTGCATATTCTGAGAGACTGTCTGTGCACTAACCCTAGCTGGCATGCTTGCTGTTGCACAAACAAATGGAGCCTTGGTTTGTCTTCTTCCTCCAGATTTGCCTTTGATACTAAACAAACTGAAGAAAATAACATGCAACTTAATACAGTGAAACAGAGTCTAAACTTCGGCTGTGAAAATGGAAACTGTTATGACAGAGAAAATGTGTTTAGAGCACATGACACCAAATCTCTGTCTTTATTAAGATATGTTGCAGCTGTAAAGCGAGTGAGGCAGGAGAACTTCATTCTTTAAGTGGGATTTGAAATTACTGTTAAAGCCAGTTTGGGAATGAGAGACAACTGGAAATCTAGCTCTTCTCCCTGTGTAAAGGTTGATAGCTGTTTGAGATCTTTCTCTCTTCGTTTCTTTGAAAATAGATCTTCTGTCTTTGTCTACTAGTAGTCTTATCTAACTCCAACTCTTTTCCATAAAACTTTAAACCTCTACTCTGCAGATTTATTAAGTTATATGTCTCTTGTTTAATAAATAGTGCATTCCCTCCTGCCTGAATGTCTCCTATAGTGTCCACAAAGCTGTGTAAAACATAAGAAACATTAATTCATTATTTCCTGCTCATGCTCAGCTTTCATGGATGCTGCATGTAACCCACTCAAGGCAGACGCAGTATCAGAGTGCATTTGTCAAACTAATCTCACCTTTTCTTTTACGAGTTCCTCTGGTCAAAACCCCAACATTTGCTGTCAAGATGTGAAACACATCAGTGTTTCTGTTCTGGTTACAGCTATCACCCCTAGTCTTGCAGAGCCTGGAACAGAACCAGCTGCTAACAATTACATTTATAAAACATAGCGGTAACTGGAATGTGTAGTAAGGGAATGGTAAATTTCCTGCTAGTCTATCTTCTCAGCCTAGATTAATGTATAACTAAATATCTTGCTTACCCTTCTCTTATACACAATTTCTGTCTCAAGATGAGGGTGTTTTCTGTTGAAGCACTGCATATTTATTACTTTTGGAGGCAGATGTGATGTAGCAGCCTCTTGATTAAGAGCATCTTATTAGGTGTAGATTTGGGATAGAATAATTTGGGAAGGAAGGTGTGTTACATATGTTTCTTTCTAATTTTTGGAATGTATTTTGTATATACAAAGAAAGAGAACTCTTGATAATTTGAAACAGAAATGTGAAGGGCTAGCAGGAGAGGAAGAAAAATAGCAGCCAAGCAGAAAATATTGGTAAAAATCAATATACCTGAGCTAATTTGATCCAAGTTTTTTTTTTCTTGCTGATATTTCCTGTGAAATTTTGTTAATCTGTACTTTTTATTATTTTTTTTAAATTATCTTTTTCCAGCTGCTTTTCTGAATAGACGGTTTCTGTCCTGATTCCAAATAATGACTGTTTTCTTAGGCTGTCCTGAGAAACTGTAGAGCCTTTATTGAGGAACAGGAAACAGCAGCTGCCTGGTATACTCTTCAAGTGGTGAACGCTTGCTCCTGGAGAGGTTCTCAATTCTATGCTGCCTACAAAACCCAGAACAAAACCAAGCAGAATCCTGGAGGTAAGACTGTCAAATTAAGAACAGTGCCTCTCACTTGGCCTAGGAAAAGTACTCACCAGATGAACGTGTTGTGGATTGAATCCAGGTTTCCCAGACCTAGTCTGGTGATCAGTCCAGAAGCTACAAGTCATTACTTGGTCAGTTAGTTAAAGACTTTGGATAAATTATTAGAATAATCTCCAGAACTGACACCCTAGGATCAAGCTTCAGTGTTCTTGTCCAGAAAAAAACCTCTTGTTTTATTTCGCTGGGATTAGAATCAAATAAGTGTGAAATTCTATATTGTGAAACTAAATTTATTTCTGTTCATAAGTAATTAAGGTTTACATCCCTAATACCTGACAAGCTGGATCCATGCTGAGATCAAAAATATAGTTAGTTAGTTTTCTGGAAAACCAGAAAACTAATGACTGCAATTCTACTGGTTGGATAGAGCATAGCATATAAACATGTGAAAGCCTAGGATTAAATTGAGGTTTGTGTCTCTGCTGTTCAGTCTGCTGCCACGGCTGAACTTGCTGCACTGTTCTCTAGACATTCAGTCCTTGTTTTGTTCAGTTTTTGTCAATTGCAGAAGCTTTCATAACTCTCCTGCAAGTGTAAATATTGATGATTTATGAATTGTTGTTTGCATGACACATATGGATTTAACACGATCTTGCTATGAAGTGTTTACTGTCTTACTGTGCAGTCCCTAATGAGTTACCACGTTTAAGTGATGCAGAAGTAATAGTCTGAAGAACCTTAGTAAGCCATAGTAAGAGGCTGGAATCTCAGCTCTTGTGAATGGTAATTAAATATTTTTAAGTACTCAGACTAGAGTGCTGAAATTGTATTAGTTCTAGCTCTTCCAACTTTTGCATGGATATTATCATGTGGTTACAGTATTCTTTTAACTGGATCAAGAGGTTTGAAAGCTTATCTGGTTTGTGTATGTCTGCCTCTGTTACTTCAGAGCCTGGGGTTTTCCATCCTTATACATCTAGCTTGAAATTTTAAAAATTAGTATGTGTATTTCAAACCCTTTTTTCTACCTACTTTCTAAGTATGTTGCTGCTTAAGAGGCTGTTAGCACAGGGGAGGCTGCAGAATACAAGCAGTTCCAGCAGTAAGAAAACTGTGTACATATTGCCATGTTCCTTCCAATATTTTATTTTTAAACTAAACAAAACAGTGTTTGGAAAGCTATGGCAGACAGACTACAGCTCTTCTATTTAGTTCAGTTTCCTAATTCAATGTGTTTAAAAGTTAGCACAAGCAATTTATCATTCACTTGCAGAGCACTGAATCAGCTGCCAGAAAACACACATTTTCCCCTAAAAATGCATTAATGTCTGTTTAAATAAGGTGTCTATCTGCTTGCACACTGTTGATTTTATCAGTGTCGGAAACACAGTGATTAGATTTCCCATCTGGTAGGATTATTTCATATTGCTCTTGGTTCAGGCAATTTCTGGTTCAACTTAGATCAATGTTCATCTGTCAGTCATTCATCATCAACTTCTGCAAACAAGGACAAATCTGTAGTGAGGGACGTTTACAATTATTCTTTGTCTGGGAAGCACGTGAGTTTTCTTAAAGGTTGTGTAAAGAAGGCTATATTCAGATGCTTAAAGATGTATGGGAATACTGAATTCTGACATGGAGATCTAAATTATTTAAGTTCATGCTCTTTCTCTTCTTTGTTAATACAATGAAGCTGCTAGTATCATTTGCATTGTGAGGTAATCCTCAGCTCCAGTGCAAGTCATATTTAGACTCAAATAATTAAGTTTGAATAAAGGAAGTTCTATAATATCTCTACTTTTTTGGGTTTGCCCTGAGCAAGATGAGGAAGAAAAAAAGCTCAGCAATTGATCTACCTCCAAACACAGATTCAAGAGATTATTTTTTATCTTGTCTTTTGACTTCATTGCTTGAGTGGGTCTGGTGTGTTAGACTTATATCTGTTTTCACTCTACCTTTTGATAGCTTCCAGTAGCTGTGCCTTTGCCAAGCATGTTTAAGCCCACAAGGAGTTTACACCAAGATTTCTTGCAAATGCCAGTGGCCTTCTTAGCTCTTTTCTGCTACTGATAAAATAATAATTTAAGATTTTAGGAGTGCTTTTTTAATGTTAACTGCTGTTATTATTTTTTTTTTTTTTTTTTTTTGTAATATTCAGCTTCCAGGATGCCAGTGTCATCTCAGCTCAAAACTTACCAAGGACATTTATTTGAGTAAGGTGTTGGCTACCTTTTTTACAATTCCCAATTTGACANTTTTTGTTTTTTTTTTTTTTTTTTTTTTTTTTTTTTTTGTAATATTCAGCTTCCAGGATGCCAGTGTCATCTCAGCTCAAAACTTACCAAGGACATTTATTTGAGTAAGGTGTTGGCTACCTTTTTTACAATTCCCAATTTGACAACAGACTAGTAAGTTAGGTTTTCATTTTGAAGTGAGTCTCTATGTATAGTAGACTCAATAGTCCAAGGCAGCAAGGAAGGTAGTAACATTGAAAATCCAAGATAACTCTTCTGCAGAACAACCCAAACACTACATATTAGTTTTGGGGTGTTTGTTTGTTTTTCTTTTTTAAGTTTTGACCAGACGGTGGAATTTGTATAATCTAAGTGGGCTGCCAGCACTAAGCAGTAGATGCTACTGTATTTCAGGGCATACCTGTGTTGTCAGGAAGCTATTTTTTAACCTTGTACAATAGAAATCATTAATGCTTTCACTGGCATTCATTGTTTAAAGCCAAAAGTGAGTGCATCATTGTACAGCTTTTGACAGTTAGGTAGACACTGGCAAACTGAGCAGTCTGATGAGGTCTGGAGTGTATCTACTGGCATTTAGAAGAACGGATCAAGAGTAAAGGCAATTGATGTATTTATAAAGCGTATGCCATAGGCTTTTTCATTTCCCATTTGACAGGAAGCAGAACAGATATGTTGTCAGGGGAATGCCAGATATTGAAAATTAAAGATTTTCAGTTAGTGCTTCAGAGTTGTGGATTACAGTTCCATGTACTATGCTGTGTTTCTATGCACACCTGGGTTTTTTTTTTGCTATAGTTTCTATAGCAAAGTTTTGCTATATAGTTTTGCTATAGTTAGTTAATAGCTGTTTTATTTTGCTATAGTTTCTATTCACAGCTGGGTTTTGTGCATATTTGTTGTCTATATTGTTGTCTAACCCCAGACAAGACCCAAACCCGACTCTGCTTAGTTTCCATGATCAGACAAGATTGGGAATTCTCAGGGTGGTCACACCATAAGCAAAACAGAGAAAGCATATGCAGCAACAAGCTGGTTCCCAGCAAGAGGAGCAGGGTGCTTCCAAGGGCATTGAAAGGATATTCAGGATCTTTAAGTCTTCCAGAATCTACTCCCACTGTAAATAGCCTGGTGGGAGACCAGAGGGTGTGAGGGTATACCTTCTCCATAGGTCGAACCCCTGAGGAAAGGAAAAAGAAAGATGTGTAATTGCTAAAAAATTCCATTATATGCCTCTCAAAGTATAGAGGTGATGACCATGCTGAGAATACATACCAGCCCAGTTTCATGATCAATGAGTCTATTGTATTATGAGTCATTACCATAAAGTACAGTGAAACAAGAACCTTAGCCCAAGGCCCCCAGACAATAAACACTAACACAGCAAATACCAGTTGTAAGTAAGGTACGACATGCTGAAACTCTGAGATGAAAAGCAACAACTTTGAGAGCCAATAAATCAGCATTGTGAGGAATCCGAAACAATGAATCTTATTACAAATATGATGAGACAGACTCTGGTGAGATCTGTTGTTATCTCAACCCTTTGTGCCCCATATTGGGCACCAAAAAGAATTGTCATGGTTTAAGCCCAGCTATAAATCAGAACCATGCAGCCACTCGGTCACTCCCTCCCTTCTTCCTCCTCCTGCTCCCGGAGGGAAGGGGAAGAGAATGGAAAGAATGTAACTCCCACGGGTTGATATAAGAACAGGTCAGTAACTAAGGTATAACACAAACAACTATTGCTACCACCAATAATAATAATGATAAGGGAAATAACAAGGGAAATGAATACAACCACTCACCACCCGCCGACTGATACCCAGCCTAACACGAGCACCTGTTTGGGCCTTCCGGGTAACTCACCCCTGGTTTATACAGTGGGCATGATGTGCTGTGGTATGGAATACCTCTTTGGCTAGTTTGAGTGAGGTGTCCTGTTTCTGCTTCCTCCCAGCTTCACCTCTTCCCTGGCAGAGCATGAGACTCAGAAAGAACTTGGTCAGAGTAAACATTACTAAGCAACAACTAAAAACATTGGTGTTATCAGTGCTGTTCCCAGGACAAAAGTCAAAAACACAGTGCCCTAATTCAGTCATTAGGGCATTCATGGAATTCAAATGACTGCAAAGTTTGTAGTTATGAAATTTAAACAAATACTAGAGAAAATTTATGAAAAGTAAAATTTGGACTTGTTTTACATATTCCCACACAAGTTATTTCTGACTCACACATAATTTTTTTATTCTATTACTATATCTTGTGGGTTTTTTTCCTATTTAGTTCAAAGTAATGTAAGTTAATATAACTTACTAATCTACTAAATAGTATTATAGGTAATATAACTTAATGCACTACTTACTATAAAAAGCAGTAGCAGCAACATAGGATAATTTGGGTTGGAAGGAGCCCCTGTCTAGTCTCCAGCTCAAAGCAGGATGAGGGCTGAGGTCAAACTTTTCCTACCAATATAGCTATGGGAGCTCTTCTTTTTGCTCCTGGTGACTGTGTCTCAGCTGTAGCTGGGTCTCTTCTTTCCTAACACCATCCATACATGCCTGGACAATATTATGGAATTCTCTTTTTGTCCCTCAAGAATAAAAGGAGAAATTTTGAAAATAAAAAGTGGAAAATGTCTATGCATTAAAAATGCCAGTCTAGCCACTGGATATAGTGGAAAAAATGTTACAAGTGCTACACACAGGCAGAACCCCATTCCTTCACCAGTCTCTTTTTAGTCCTCATTTTGTATTTCCTGAACATGATCCTGCAAGATTCTGATCTTTCTGACCTAGTTTCAGTAAAACATTATTTTATGCATCTGAATAGACCATAGAAGTAGAATAAGTTTTTTCCCATGTTTCAATTTTATGCCTGCCTGGTTTCCTGGAGCATATACTGTGCTTACAATTTGCATGATTAATTTTGTATATGCATGTGATAGCTGGTCAATGTTTGGTTTTGATACATATTTTCTTTTGCATACATGTGGTGATTTAGATGGTACAGCAAATTGCTTCAGAACTTAAAAACTATTAATTTTGTGTCTCCTGACCAGATACAGTTTAGCAACCTATGCACCTCTCTTTCGTGCAACATGCTGACCCCAGCCTTATCTGTGTGTGTTCCAAAACTCTGTCACCAAGGCCAAAGCATATGTAGAAACAATTATGTTATTGCTCTTTATGTGCCTGATTCTTCTCACCCTTCTAATGGCTCTTAAATGAAAATAAAGCAATCTATTCTTTACAGTGGTCAGTTACTGCAAAAGGAGAGAGCTGGCAACTGAGTAACAGAGTTGAAAGTATGGAGAAATTCTCCTGTGAGCAATTGTGCAGCAGCTATTAATCACTTGCATTTAGTTGCTCGTTTGTCCTGTTCGACAGGTTTCAGGTTTTTTGGCTTCTTTAACATCCAGTTCTATTTTTTTTTTTTTTTTTTAGAATACTTCCAGTATACCCAGTTGCAAACTAGA
>NDXB01003598.1:46974-72946 GCA_002631895.1 Agapornis roseicollis | reverse complement strand
TTTTTTGCTTTTTTTTCCTCCCGTTTTTTTTTTTTTTTTTTTTTTTTTAGAATACATCCAGTATACCCAGTTGCAAACTAGATAACCGTATTGTTCAGAATGTGAAATCGTGGTTATTTTTTATCTTGAAGTTTACAGTTCCTCCATTTGTATGTTATGACTCTAGTTCATTCTTGGCAAGATGACTGTTTCCTTACAAGCATTTAGGGCTCTTCAGGTGTTAAAAAAGCTGGCCTTTATTGTTTTAGAAGCTTTACAGTACTTTGTACTTTTAACAAATTAGACAGAGCTAACATGCTTTCTGGCACCTGTGACACTTGAAACCAGGCTGACTGGGCAGCAAACCTGACCAACAAGTTTCTCTAGTGGAGTCTGGCAATCAGTTTCGTAACTTGTTTATCTCCTTACAATCAAACAGAAAACTGCACAGCAGCTCCATAGCTCCATCTTTTTTCTTTTGTGTTTGTTTTTGGGTTTTGTTTTGTAAGTTGGGGGAGGATATCTTTCAAAACCCACTTGACTTAATATCCAGTGTGACACAAGTTCACAACAGGGTTTGTGTAGGTATTTTGATGATAATATCAAGATCTGCTATGATACATTTCTGAGCTGGGGCTGGCATTTCTGTTTTTTTTCAGACATAAAGTTAATTCAGCAGATCTTAATGTCTAAGTGTGTTGTTAGGATGATCATATAGAAGGTCTGATTTGAGTTCAAGAACCCGTTTTGAGTTTGAAGGGCAGAAAATCGTAAACATCTATCTTTTGTGCTGTTAGCTAAAGGAAGATCTTTGCTATTTATCTGAACATTTTTCAAGTAAAAAATTGATAAATGACAACATTTACAGCATTTTTAATTAAGATGTTTCAAATTTGCATTTCAAATAAGCACTCTCTTTAGGTTTTTTCTTGGGGTGGGGTTGACTCAAATTGATATTTACATTGTAACAGGATATACATATTTATGTATGTGTATAATGAGTTCAGGCAGATGAGAGGACAGATGCTTTCTTCAGCCAGTGTCTAATTATGCATGTTCTTGCTACTGACAAGGTTACTTTAAGTAAGTTTTCTTTAGAATTTTAATTTTTAGCTTCACTACTATTTTAACTCTTAGGATTTTATTCCAACTATTTTTATATTGCATGAATTGTGTGCTACCCTTGTCAAAGGGATAAGGATTGGTTTATCCTGTTCCTATTTATATTTATGAAATCTTCATAATCAAGCAAAACCTTTATAATAAGCAAAATTCTGCTGAATAGTCCATTTAGTAAATACCCAAAACCCTACACACTCCATGGTTACTTCAGTAACAGAGTATCAGGTTTTGCTCAGCTTTCTTGTACGACTTTCTGAAATATGTTTGTGCTGAAGTAGTGTGTTATTCATCGCTTATTGAAGTGCTTAAAGCATTAAGAGTCTAACACTTGAGACAGTCTCCCCAAGCTGATGGCAATGGTTTTTTTTTTAATCTGTGACATTAGCAACTTTTCTTCCCAGCAGCAGGACCTTTGATAGAGCCCCTCTGTATAGTTCTGTGCTCATAAAGTGGTTATGAAGTGGTGGATCAAGCTCTCTAATGGCACAGTGCAGCTGTGTCTGGAGTGCAAAGGGTTTAACAAGTACCTGTCTGCCTACACCACAGCAACTGAGTGTTCTTAGGACTGTTGCCTTAGGGTATCATTTGTATTGAGGGGGCCTAAGTTAGCTAAGACTTGGGAAACACAAGAGTATTTTATCTCAGTGTTTTACTTTTGGGACTGCAGTCAGCGTTCCTCACTAAAACCAGGATCTGACCCAGTGTCCTGTTTTTGTTTAGAGCATTGCTCACTTGTGATTTGTCACAGAAATAACAAAATAACACAGATCCCCAGGGTAATGTTTGAACTAGGCCTGTTTACACTCATCTGTTTTTGTTCTTTGCTTAGCTGCCAAACCTTTGTTAAACTTCATGCTTATCAATTTTTTTCTGTGCTATCTTTAAAGTGCATCATTTCTCCAGCCTTCCTATGGTCTTCTCAGAGTGCTATATAAATATGACCAGCAAAATGATTAACAACCCATTTCATATATGAGCATTTAGCTCTAGTATTTGTGTAAAATTTTTTACAAAATTTTTTTAATACAAAAAGACTTTTTTTGGTTTTGGGTTTGTTTTTTTTTTACTACTTATGTTGCTAGCACTGGTAACTGCTTTCAATTTGTCTTTACCTTTGGCTTCTTATAGCAACTCATTAAATGCTTTTTGAGGGATTTGGATTTTCAATGATTTTGACTACTGTAGCATGAAAGTAAAAAGGGATACATCAGAAGTTTTCAGCTTGCATTCTCACGGCTGTTACCTTCCTATCTGGGGTATTACAGAGACTGGTCACAGGCTATCAGGCCTGATGAACTGGAAGTAACCACCGTTTCCTATACATCCAAATGAAAAGCCTGAGTCACTGTGAACACTCACAGCAATCAAGACAGAGTGGGAAGGGGATGTGTGAAAAGGAGACAGCAACCCTAATCTGGAAGTCATATTAGTCCTTTACACTTCCATAGGCAGTTAAGTAACCATTTTTCATTAACATCAGCATAAGTAGAATTCTGCCCAAATAGATCAAGCACTCTGATGCAAGAAATGCAAACAGGCTGTTTCTTGACTAATTCTGACATGTCTCTGATTTTCTTGTCTTCTGGATCTGCCAGAAGTCAAAGAAGCTGAGCAGCTAGCCCATGAAGCAGGTAAAGCACCTTTGTCAGCCTTAAGACAGAAGAAAGTATTTTAACACACTTAAATGTGTTAAATTGTCTGTCGGGTATCTGACTTTAGAGTGCTGCAGGTAAAATATGTAGAGTGATCTTAGTGGTCTGAAGCATTCAGCTTTGTCTGTCCACGTACACTCTGTGTAAATTTTTTTAAGATATGTACTTTTCCCTTTTTCTGTGCCAGAGCCAGAGTTTAGGCCTTTGTGTTCATACAGAGGTTTTTTTATGACATGTTTGTTTATGGTTGTGTTGTTAGAGGAGTTCCAGTTTGTCAATGTGATGCTAGGCGTAGCAAAGTGGCAGAAGTCTGACGGTACTACAGAAAAAGAAATATGTTTTATGCATGTTGCCTTGGTTGAGAATGGGAAATGATGATTACTTTTGACAGAGTAGGTTGAACAGCATAACCTTTCTGCATTATATTTTGCATTTGAAATGTTAATTACAGGTTAGTGGTTTACTGAAAATGTAAAGGGCATGTGTGCCTTAAATGTAGGTCATACTGCTACATATGAGCACCTCTGCCCTTACAGCTGAAGATATGCCAGGCATTCTCTCTAGGGACATCAAAGACATGGTACACTTGACCTGATCTGCATAGTTCACTGGATATAACATCTGTATTATGATACCAGAATTCAGGTGCTTCATTTCTCACCTTATTTTGTCACTTCATTGCTGCTAAAAGAGGATAGCAACTGAGTGTGAAATAACCCAATGTTTGCATACGCCAATGATTTTGTTTTTTTGTTGCAGTCACCTCTGTTAGATGGTGTGTTGGTTTTGTTGTCATGGGTTTTTTGTTGGATTTTTTTTTTTTTTTGTAATGGCTATTCAAGAGACACTCAGCAGCTAAAAGGAAAAACTTATTAAATATTTAATGCCTTTAAACCACCCTGAGACTGAAATAATTCNTGGTGTGTTGGTTTTGTTGTCATGGGTTTTTTGTTGGTTTTTTTTTTTTTTTGTTAATGGCTATTCAAGAGACACTCAGCAGCTAAAAGGAAAAACTTATTAAATATTTAATGCCTTTAAACCACCCTGAGACTGAAATAATTCTGTTTCTGCAGCTTTGGTTTAACATAATGGACTATGAAAGGAGGCCAATGATTATATGACCATTTAAGATTCAAAGTCAAACTTAAATCAAGTATGTCAGCAAGCAATGAAAGACTTTTCTTAAAAATTATGCTGACAAAGATATGGCAGGAATATAATATATACAGAAATAATATATGGAGTACGTGACAGTTTCAATGTTAATAAGATAAAATATAGCCTAAGATTAAATAAATATGCAGTACTCTGTATTATTTTACCATAAGGAATATTTTTTTTATCTTTGGTGAGCAGGAGTAGCACTGTTTTTGAATGTTCTTCATGCTGACTATCCCTGACATGAAATGCTGCTCAGTGGGACTGCAGCCACTTGAATGCTGCACTTCTCAATCAAAAATCAGCAAATTTCAGAGAAGTGTGGAGCTTTCTTAAAATTTGGAAGATGGTTTCAATCAATAAGTCCCTAAAAATCTTCTGAAAGCATCTTCATTTGTAAGAAAAAAAACCCAAACCATTAAAGTTCTTTCCCAGTTTGTTCCTGGATATCTACTGGAAATGACTCCTGTTTTTAAGTTGGGTTCCAGACTTTGGGGAAGCAGAATAACAGGGTTTCTCAGAACCAGCAAAATGTAATTGTGAATTGTACTGTGCCAGGTGGATCATTTGATTTAACTTGTGCAACTATCAAAGCAAATGGAGTTTTGCAGATAAAACTAGAACAAGTGAAAATATTATGGTTTCCATTCAGATGCAGTGCAGAATGCTGAAATGTATCTAACTTGGTGATATTAAATGAATCATTGCTAATAGTCAGAGAAGAGTCATTCCAATACTGTCTCTTGCCTAGATTCCCAGTTACTCCCATATGCTCTCAGAGATGGTTTCAGGTAAGGCTGAGATGTGTTTCTCTGACAGGCATATCAAGTAGATACTGGACACTTGTCCTGAAGTTCTTTCCTCTGTTCCTCTTTTCTTCCTTTCCTTCCAGAATTGAAGAGTAGCCACGAAGTTACATATCTGAGCTATTTTCATGTGAGTGTGAATCTGGTTTAACCTCCCTATTGATATCGCTGTTGCATTTGGCTTTGAGTCAATACTATTCAATAAACTGAGGCCTTGCAGACAGGTATTCTATAAATTATTTTTCTACTCAAGGACGTGGAAAATTTGAAGCAATTTCTTTTTACTCTTCTTGTTAACCACTGTAATTAGATGTGATGAGCAAAAGATGATACATTGTCCTTTTATTAGCCCTGAGCAACAGGAACATAATGGACTTTTCCACTCTGAAGTAAGAGCTAGGCAACAAAGTTGAATTTACAATTAAAAAGAAACAAACAAAACCTTCCACCAAACTTCTCTGTCAAAATGACATTTAAAATAATTCTCTGTTAAATCTTATAACAATGCCTTTATTATTTCTCCATTTTTAACCAGACTTTCCTTGTTGTTGTAATAGAATACACTCAGCTGATTCTTCACCCTGTGCTGCTGTTCCAACATTAAATAAAACCCACATATTTTCTTAACTCTTTGATTCACCATTTCTGCAAGGCCTAATTTTCAACATCTTACTGTTGGACTTCAAAGAGTTTCCATCACCTTTAACAGGAGGAAAATAAGCCTGTGGCATGGAAATTTTGATGTCTAATTTTAGTTTAAATTTTGATTGATTCTGCTTGGATAATTCAGTGACAGAAGATGTTGCAGTTAGGCAAGACAAATAATTTCTTTTTTTTCTGAGATTTCAGCAGTTAACTTGCGTCTGTGATGGAATTGACAGGAGAATATGTTCATGAATCATACCTTAGTTCCTCCAGACAGTGAACGAGAACACTTCAATTGAAAAATTATCTGCAGATAATAAAACCTCTATTTCCTTTCAAGCACTTAAATTTCCTTTTGATTAAATACTTCCATGTTTGAGTGATGTTCACAGGTAGGACACTCTTATGTAAACTCCCTTGATTAGAAAAGCATCCTGAGGAATTTATCACGTCGTGATTTTTACCTTCAGTAAAGCTTCCTAAATAGTCTGTGGTAAAGTCTTTCAGACTGGCTTTAGAATAAACCTTTAGCTTTAGAGCAGTGTTTCAAGTTTACAAGCTGCTAATTGTTCTGGGGTGCAGCTGTTTGAGATTATCAGTTGTGATTTACTGCTTGCATTAGGATAGCATACAGGAGTACCAGTGGCCCAGAGCTCTGCACCCTGTGCGAAGACACTAGAAGAACTCCCAGAGACCTTTTAATCAGAAATTGGCTACCAGACAGAGATTACCTAGGTGCACACAAGCCAACAGGGGAGCAACACAGATCAACCTGAAGGCAGATTATCAAAACACATCAATACACTTGAGATAGGAATGATCCAGATATTGTAAATCAGGTTTGAATTTGAAGTGTTTTGCATAAGGACCACGGGATGCTACTGGAATTAAGACTACTGCCTGGGTAGCACTGCTGATAGGATGCTTTATTTTAAATTGTGTTCAGGTGTGTGTAAGTATTCAAAAAAAAAAAAATTCCATTTGCAGCAGGCAGTATTTCAAAGCAGGAGGTTTACCAAATCTGGGAACAATACTAAAGGCATATTCTAATTGAATTTCTGAAATGTTAGATCAGTAAGACAGCAACACTGCAGCTTTTAAAATAAAGTAAGAGAACCTATAATCTATTTGTAATTTTTTTTCAGGATGGTTGTAGTCTCTCTGAGGATATTTTATATCTATACAGCATATTTATAAATTGTAGCATATACAAGCACATAAAAGTAGATTGCAAAGTTTTTATTAGTTCATTACACAGAATTCTGAGAACTGTGTGTTTATTTGAAAGTAGAAGGTATACATGTCTAGTGTATATACATTATTTTTTATCTTATTTCACATTTATTTCATACATCATACATTGCAAATACACACTGAAAACCAAGAAGTACTTATCTGGATTCAAATTCTAACTTCCAGGAAACTGAAGAAATGTATAATGAAAAATACACTGATAACCTGGGCTTTTCTGTGCAAAGTAGTGTTACTTCTCATACAGTGCCCCCTATTTCTCTTCCTTGGTTATGAAGTGGAAGAGCCAGGCACCAGTGCTGTCTTCCTCTTTCCCAGGTCCTTCAGGAAGGAGTAGTAGAAAAATGCCTTGTCATTTCATAAAGTATCTGAAGGGGGCCTATAAGGATGCTGGGGAGGGGCTCTACATTAGGGACTGTAGTGACAGGACAAGGGGTAACGGGTTCAAACTTAAACAGGGGAGGTTTAGATTGGATCTAAGGAAGAAATTCTTTCCTGTTAGGGTGGTGAGGCACTGGATTGCCCAGGGAGGTTGCAAGTGCTCCATCCGTGGCAGTGTTCAAGGCCAGGTTGGACAGAGCCTTGGGTGGTACAGTTTAGTGTGAGGTGTCCCTGCTTATGGCAGGGGGGTTGGAACTAGATGATCTTAATGTCCTTTCCAACCCTAACTATTCTATGATTCTACGGTAAAATAACTGGCTCTCATTAAGTTTTCAAAGTAAGACATTTTCAAGATTGCATCCTATTCTAGTACTGCAAGAACAGCCCTAGCAAAATGATGGGAGAGTGGTCCCTTCCACCCAGCTGTTCTGTGGTATATAGAAATGAGAGGTGATTTGGCTAATTGCTCTTTAATTTAGTTAATAAGGAAAGTCTGCATCTGAATACTCATCATGGTCTCAGGAAACACTCTAAGTCTTAAGGACTTCTATCAACAGTGAGTCAAACTGGTATGTGTGTGTGTATATATATGTATGTATGTGTATTTAGTTAAATCTATTTTTTATTTTCCTGTTAGTGCCTGAATACATTCATGTCTTTCTTTAGATATGTTCATATCCAATAATATCTTGATTGGAAACAGAGCCATACTGCTCGGGAGTCCAAACTAAGCTTCAAAATCAGCCAAAAGCAATGCCAGTTAGTTCTTGTGTCATAAGAAACTCAGTTTTAATTTACAGCAGAAAAATGTATGTGGCTGCTGTTGGGGGTTGTTTGTACAAATGCATTTTTGGTAGGTTTTTTGCTCAGCTGAAGCAGGTAATAAATTTTTCCAACTCTGGTTACACAGATGGCTGGAGATATCTGTGCTGTGTAAAACAAATGGGGAGGGGAAACTTCTGTTTTTATCCTTAGTGGTATATGAAAAGACCTAGGCATCATCTACTTTGAGCAAAGTAAATGGACCAGTACCTCTTGCTGTTTTGTGAATTAATTAAATGCTTAATAGACTGCTTCTGATCAGTTTAAAGAAATATCTTTCAAATATGAAGGTAACTGATCTCATTTCTGTAAATAGAATAAAATATATGTGCATATATTTAACAGTGCTCACCTTATTTGCAGTCTCACTGCAAATGTTCTCAAATTTATATGTTTGACCTTGCTCACAGGAAAATAGTGTATTAACTTATGCCATATTGCTTTCATGATGCTGCTTTTTAAATGGCCACATATGATGTCATCTGCATTGTAATGGAGATCACAGGTCTAAACCATGTTAGTTTTCAGAAAATTCAGGAAATTAATTTCTGCTCCCATGCACTTCTCCAATTTCTTTTTTTATGTTCTGGGTGCAAACCAGAGTTGTACCAGAGTGCTGAAAGCTCACTAATCAGCCTTTCTTCCCAATGAAAGCTGTTCCTTGCCAATTGAGTGAATGGGGGTTGCTCACATGTGTATAAGGCAGGCTCAAGAGCACCTTTTAAACTCATGTCATTTCCTAATAACAAGAATCAGATGAAACTGGGCAGAGTGGTGCAAAACTGCACGGTTAGTTGTTCTTCTAGGTGGTGATGGTCAAGATCAATCTTTATAGTGAAGAAGTAAGGCTCAAAGGGGGCATTAATTGTCAAATAATTTTTTTCTTTTTTCCTATTTTTAAGTGCTATGAATTCGAATAAAGTTGGGACGCATAGCACTATTGCAAAGATATGATGGGGGTAAGGAAGACATGAGTTTTTTGTCAGTGAGGTTAATTGCATAAGACGTAGTGCTTCTGTTGTACTTACCTAAACCCTTTGTGCAAGTAAGTACAGAATTATGAATCAATCTGAAGTGAATTCCAGTTTTCATTTTTAGATCTGATTTTGGTATGTGTCAAATATGTTAGTCATCACTGGAGACTAGCTATTACAAATTTGTGTATAGACAAGAGGCATGTTTCAGTACCTATTAGCCAGATGTATTGTAGCATCATCCCAAGAATAACACCATGGAGTTGCAGTTTCTGTGTATTCTATAAATTTACAATTTTATTTTTAGTTTTAATTACAAAATTGTGATGGAGAGGCTTCTGGGGATCCTGGTGACAGGTGAAAATATATAATATAACTAAACTGAATCTACAGAAGTTATAAAGAAGCAGGAATCGGAAGAGTATAACACACCTAGTTCTTTTCTCTGGTAATGTTTTATTTATTTATTCATCTGTTCTTTCATTTGTCTTGCACAGCTGAGCAGGGAAGTCCTGTTCTCTCTCCTGTTTGTCATATAGAAAGGAAGTTTCTAGGTCTGAAAATTTTACAAAATATTATGCAGCCCATGTGCTTCTTCACTAAGATTATTTCTTTGCAAAGATGTATCTGCCTCATAAATTCGATAGAACAATAAATTACCTTATGTAGGCAACTGAATCCTATTTCAAGAGCACAGAAGGTTAATTTTCCAATAGTAAATAGTAAAACAAATTTTACTTGACAAGGACAGATGGGAAGACATGCAAATAAGTCTATGCAGTCAATTATACATTGTTTTTGATGAGCATATGGATAAAGAAAAACAGAATAGGCTCATGCTAGACAGATGAGTTGACTACATTAAGCAAAACATGTATAAAGAGTTCTAAACAGAATTGCACCCACTAATGAACAAAATAAATTATATTAATGTCAGCTCTAAAATGGCTGAAATTGTTTTGGTTTTAAGAAGTTATGTGGACAACAAAGATATTTTGGAAATGAGGAAAAATTATATACTCAGATGAGCTTGTGTGTATCTGAGAGTGAAATGCAGAATGTTTTTGGTGGCCAGGAAAGGTCACAGATGTTGCTGAAATATGTCACAGAAAGAGTCTGCATGTTGCAGCAGTGGGTGAGGCTGCCATTTGAGCAAAGGTGAATTTAATTTCTCCCCTGAGTTCCAGATGCACAAGCCTGCACTAGTCAGATGTCACTCAGCATTTGTTTGCTGTGGATACCACTGCATTATTTTTGAAATTTATAAAGGATGAAGAAATGGTGAGAAATGGTAATGCATACTTCAAGAGAAAAATGAATGCAGTAATTTTCTGAGGCTATAAGTTTTCTTACATTACTGAATTCTTTTTTTGTGTTGTTTTGGTTTTTTTTTATTTTTTATTATTAAATCCTATTGAAAGAGTTTGGGAAGGGATGAAAACATATTTACAAAATATTTCTGGATGTTTCTGGTGTAATTTTCATTAATATTTCTTCATGTAAATAATTGTAGACTTCAATCCAACAACTGAGGGAGAGGTAAAATGTATATATGAAAAAGGAGATTCATGCTAACGATCTCTTTTTATAAAACACCTGGTTTTTCTTATATCAAGTGTATTTTTATCTCATAACTTTAGAAATAATTTATTGTTGTATTAAGATCAGTTTAACATTAACTGTGGCCCTACTGAAACCAACATTTCATTAACTTCAGTCTGAGACAACTAAATATTCTGCTAGGATTTTGTCTTTATGTGTCTTATTAAATAATACCAGGTGTGGTGATCACTTGCTGAAAAAATATGTTTTATGGTACCCTTGCTCAATTTTTCACAAGATAAAATTGCCACATTATCCATAGCAGGAAATGCTGTATATTTCTAGGGTCTGCCTGTTGCTAAATCGGCAAATTATTTAAAATAAAAATCCTTTTCTACAATCACAAACTGAAATTTATTGCTTATGAGATGTATTTAGCTGCAGGAAGCTTTTGTTTAAAATAATCTACTCTCTATAACTGCTAGAAATGACTTTATTTTTTTTTTCTCCATTAAACTTCTGGTTTAGTTCATTAACATATTGTTAATTGTTGTGTGACTTAATTTAGTTCCACATGAGTGGCATTTGTGAAGCAGAAATTGTTTTTTCTACTTATTGTTTGTTTGTAAAGAAAATCTTTAGAAGTGATGGGAAAGGGAGGGGAATGTGGAATACTTGCATTGTAGCTGTATCTCTAAATAATTTTGAAGTTTATTTGAAGCTAAATACAGAAGAAACAAGTAGATAGATACAGGATTGTGCTTATGGGAAAAGAGAATAATAAACAATCTGATAAAATAAGTTTCATAGTGTTCACTCAGCAATTAGTTAGCTTTAAAGTACATCTAAAAGAGCTTTAACCTCAGCCACATTTCTTTGAAAATTCTGACTATCTGGTGGTTTTGTACTACATCAGGTTTAGCTCTGTTGCTTTGTGAAATATTCCCTGATAATTCAGTTGAGACCAAGAGCCAAGATATTGAATGGAAACGGCTTCCAAATGACATAATTTTATCCAGAAAAACAAACAATGTCCTTCTGTCCCCTTCCTCCCCTTGCCTGAAATGCACAAAAAATCCTGGATGATACAGGAAAAATGTGAAAACCACAGCAGGAAACATCTCTCTCAGAATTTCTTACTGCTTGAACTGCAGCATCTGAAAGCTATTTAGGTCTTTTGTAGCAAATAAACAAAGTGCTGGCTCGCCAGCACTCATCTGCTCTCTCTGTTTTGAATCGGTCTAAAGCCTCTGACAATTGTTTTTGGTTGAATTCAAACTGCACACACAGTTTTATATATATCCACTTTCTTTTCGGGGGAATATCAAGATACATTCAAAATAAATACACTCAGTGCTAATTTTTTAAATAGTATTTTTCTGCCCTGACTAGTGATTTAATCAAGCATCAATAATTATTTAAATAAATGGTGACGAGGCGCCACATGAAATGACCTAACTGCTGGAGAACAAACCAACTCATTGTTTAAAAACTGTGAGAAATTAATCCAAGTGTATCTGGAATAGACATCTTAAATAGGGCTGATCTGGAAATATTGTAATAAAATATGCCTCTGTGTCTGGTGGAAGAGATAAGGAATGATTATAGAATCTGCTAGAAATTAATATGGAAGTAAATACAATAAATATTTCCATAGATCTGCATGACAGGAAGACCTCAAAAGATCTACTTCTAAAATCTTGGTTTAGAGTTCCTTTTTTTTTTTTTTTTTCCACTAATGTGTTTTGCAAGGCTCTTCATATTTGTATTAGTTATGTGGTAAGCAATATCAGTGGGACTTCTGGAGAGGAACAAAACATAAANAAAATTTATATTTATAAAATTTTGTTTTAAATTTTTTTTTTTTTTTTTTTTTTCCACTAATGTGTTTTGCAAGGCTCTTCATATTTGTATTAGTTATGTGGTAAGCAATATCAGTGGGACTTCTGGAGAGGAACAAAACATAAATGCAAAACATAATAAAAATGGAAGTGGGATGGCAGAGAATTTGTAAGGTAAAGCTGAAAGACAGTAAACTACAATCTTTTTTAGTTTTGTTTTTTTTTTCAACTTTACACTATCAAATTGAAAGATCACTATTTTGGTTTCAATGAAGAGAGCATTTTTTTAATTGTAAAAGCTTCCATTTGAAATTACTCAGCTCTTCAACTGAAACTCTCAGCAGGGTTAGGTTCTTCACATATTGCTCCCTATTGCACACAAGTCTTTTAAAGAAGGAATGTTTTGTAGTTTTTTAACAAGTTTTAGGAAACATTGTGATGAATACATAGAGCTTAAGAATATGTATGTTTCCTATTAAGGTTTTAACAGTTTTGAAAGTAAAATTTGTAGTTTTTCAGATTCTGATGAATTGCTCAGTATTGCAATGTACTGATCTTCCTTTTTGCTGCTTTGCCATCACTGTTTCTGCCCTCACTCAAAACAATTATCTGCCTTTTAAGAAAGATGCTCTTGTGGCTGATACCAAATCTAAGACAAGTCATGGATCTTGGACATAACTTTCTTCATCCTTAAAAGAGTTTATTGTTGTTAAAAAATGTGAACAGATTCTGAGCATGCTGGTTGTTTTGCTCCTTATATAGAGTCCAGCCCAGCCCTGTAGCACTGTCCCTATGGGCCCACCAAGGGCTTCCAGGCTGCCTAACCTGATGTTTAAGGGCCCTGAAAAACTACTTCCAACTGTAAGCAGATGAGAACAGAGAAAACCAACCCCTGTGTCAATGCCTCTTTCCTTTGATAGGTGTACTTCTCCTATATTGCTGTAGAAAATAGCTGCTGTTTTATGAAAGAATAGTTCATCTTACAACAAGAATATATTTGAAAAATTCTTCCAGTATATGAACTGAACTAAGGGGTCAGCTTTCTTGGAAAGTGTTTGCTAAATTGCACTGCTCTGAGATCATATGATACATTACCAAACTCTTGTTTTTGAAAAGAAAATGCTTTCCTTAGTTCTCTGTTTCCCAGTTCCTCGGAACTAGCGAATTAAGGGTTAGATGGTTTGGTGCTGTGAAAATTTAATTCTACCAAAGCCATGAATCAGAAATACACAGGGTACATGGTGTCTTACTAGCAGGAATTTTATTCTCTGCTATGATTAATGAGAAAAAATTAAAAGCTGTTTCTATCAGAGTCAATCTGGTACCAGTAATGAAGTACAGTTTTATGGACTCTGCTCTTCCTTAGATGGATAAGATGAGACAAGTCATTTGTGGATCCAACCAAATTTGCAATTTGTAGTTACAGTTAACTTAAGTCAGATTTGTCACAAATTAGTGTGAAGAGACAAGTGTCTATGTAGATGTAAAGTTTAAGGCAATACAACTTTGCTTTTGAACTATTTAATTTCAATTCTGTGTTCCTGGTAAACAGTTTTGCCAAACCAGAGCAGTCATTAGGACAGGTAGAGAAAGGGGGGCGCGTATATATTTTTTTTTACCCCAATGTAATGTAAAAGCCGTATCCTTAAATTGGGAATGAAAAAGTATTAAATACTGCAGTTTAGAACTCTTGAGATTTTTCTGCACTAGAAGAAGTGATTTTTCCTTGGTATGTGTTTTATGAGGAGGTTGCTATGTCGTCTTTTGATTATGTTGATAAACGTAGATTTGCTTTTGCTGAATGCCAGCTTGGCATTTGTACATGAAGTGAATCTGAAAATATTTTAAACTGTTAGGATGTGTTTGTCACACTGCATCCAGAGACAGTCTGCCTTCCTAGTCCCAGTTGTAAGTCTCAATAGCAGCTTTATAGTGTTTCTATAGGAACACAGTCTTGGGAAAAGATTCAGTGCCACTTCAGCCTTTTTTCAGCGGTATTTGAGAGATGGAAACAACAAGAATGAGTCATCCCATTTGGTCAGTAGGTCTGCTTATCCAAAAGGCTAGTCAGTTATCCTTGGATCATTCTCAGGCCCTCGCCATAATTTTGACCATGATGGGTTCCTGAATAACATTACAAGTTTTTCCATCTTTCTGTGGCTTTGTCAGTAACACAAATTATAGCTTATAAACAGTAAATGGACATTTGTTCAAAAATAATAGGAAAATACACTTGCAAATACTGAAAAGCTGGTTGTTGGGGCTTTTTTAATATACTAAATCCTAAGGCCCTGTGTTATTTTGTGTGATTTCTTGGAGGCTGTTAGTTTAATTGTATCTAGGAAACACACATCAAATTTATGCCTTAGCCTGTTAGTGATCTTTGTATTGAAGAATGTATATCAAATGCAGGGAAGGACCAGATGAAAGGAAAAGAAAACAGAATTGAGAAATTTAGACGATAAAAACCATTAGGCATATTTTTGAACAAATTAAAAAAAAACCAAACCAAACCAAAAACCCAACCCCAAACTGGTTTCATGTTTGAAGCTGTGGGCAAAAAAGATTCCACTCAAGCAATTTAGATGAATGCATTTATTTAAGCAAGTAATGAACAATCTACGAGGGCCTGAAATATCATGCAGTTTTAAAACAATGACTAGCAGTAAAAAAACAAATTTATGCACATTTTTTCACCCTTTTGCAAAGCCATAAGCATGTCAGTGGAAGGTAACTTGTGTTCGGAATGCATCTTCAGAGCCATGTGTGAAGGACTGCTTGCTAGCTGGGGCCCTTTGGGAACCAGTGGAGCTGAGGTATCTGTCCCTGTTCCTGCTCACTTCTCCTGCACATGCTGGCTTTGGTGTGTGGTAGATGTTCTGGGATAGCCTGTCTGCAGCCAACCTCACTGCATTTGCCTCTGATTGAACTAACTTTATTTATAAAGAAAAGTGGTTTTTTAAAGCCTATTTCAGTTCTAGCAGTACTGAGTGACTTACCTAAGGCACACCATCCTGTCATCCTTTTTGTTTTATGGCAAGAGGATCCCATGGACAGACCAAAGGAGCCCAGGCTTTTCAGGCCTTTTATGACTAATTCAGCAGTTTTGCCTTCTTGCTGCTTTTATTTGTGAAGACTTCCCTCCACCTCTGATTTGTGAAGGACATCTGTAACACTATAGCATATATTTACTTTTGAGCTGATACCTATGAAGTTCTCCTAAAAGACTTGGTTATTTTGTTGGGTCTGAAGGAAGAATCTCAGAAAGGAGATTATTATAGCCAGATGTGGACTCTAATGAAGCTTATGAAAAATTAGCTGTGCTCCTAAGGGGTCGGATAAGAAATTAACTTATTTTGGAGAGTTTTGGAGCAGACATCGAGGGGCCCCAGAGGTGTGGCTGGTGGTGCGGTAGCACACTACTGTCTGGCTGGCAGTTCACAAGAAGCCGGAGTGGATTCTGCTCTCTGCTATGCTTGCTCCTGCCCTCCCTTTTGTAGGCCTCCTTAAAAAAAAAAATAAAAATCTTCTGATTCAGATTTTGACACAGTCTTACGAACAGCAGCGCTGGCATTGAGTGGGTGATGAATGAGTGAGCAAGGAGAGGGGGAGGCTCAGCACCTCTTGTGCTGGCTGTGCTGCTGAAGAAAATATAGCAAGAAACTGTGCTGTCAATGAGTGGTGTTAGCTGCTGGGGTGATATTTAGTGTAGCCTGATCCTCCAAAGTGCTGGATTTATTTCAAATGTAATATTCAGAATAAAGTGAGCCATCCAGATAGTGCAAGCAACTTGCCAAGAAACCTAAGATCTGCACTACCTTCTGGAGATGGTCACTTAGGATTTACTTTCAAGAGAAACACTTCCATAATATCTGCTTTTTCACCTCTGCATGAAGCAATTTCATTTCCCTGTATGAGTCTTCATAAAGAAGTGAGAAATGTTCCTTTTTTTGCAAGGTACCTAAAGTCCTTTGATACACTGTTTGTAAGATTATTTGTTTTTAAACCTAATTCACCTGATCTTTAGCCCTAGCTCAAGTTAATGCAGGAAGGTGTCCTGGAAATAGATTTTCGCTGAATACAAATCCATGAGAGTATGAAGTATATCTAGACCAAGTTGTATATTGGCTAAACTAATAAGAAAGTATATCTGAAAAAGAAAAATGTGACAGTTAGTAAAAAGGAAAAGTGAAATAAGAGTTGCTTTCAGCATAACAGCAAAATTGTGGAGTAATGGCTGAAGAATGGGATTTAGTAATTCAAAAATATATAGAACCATAGAATCATAGAATATTTAGGGTTGGAAAGGACCTTAAGATCTAATTTCAACCCCTCTGCCATAAGCAGGGACACCTCACACTAAACTATGCCACCCAAGGCTCTGTCCAGCCTGGCCTGGAACACTTCCAGGGATGGAACATTCACAATTTCCTTGGGCAGCAACCCATTCCAATGCCTCGCCACCCTCACAGTAAAGAACTTCCTCCTTATATCCAATCTGAACTTCCCTTTTTTAAGTTTGAACCCATTACCACTTGTCCTATCACTACAGTCCCTAATGAAGAGTCCTTCCCCAGCATCCCTATAGGCCCCCTTCAGATACTGGAAGGCTGCTAGGAGGTCTCCACGCAGCCTTCTCTTCTCCAGGCTGAACAGCCCCAACTTTCTTAGTCTGTCTTCATGTGGGAGATGCTCCAGTCCCCTGATCATCCTCATGGCCCTCCTCTGGACTTGTTCCAACAGCTCCATGTCCTTTTTATGTTGAGGACACCAGAACTGCACCCAATACTCCAAGTGAGGTCTCACGAGAGCAGAGTAGGAGGGCAGGATCACCTCCTTCAACCTGCTGGTCACGCTCCTTTTGATGCAGCCCAGGATATGGTTGCTTTCTGGGCTGCGAGCACACACTGAAGCCAGCTCATGTTCATTTTCTCATCGATCACCACCCCCAAGTCCTTCTCTGCAGGGCTGCTCTGAATCTCCTCTTTGCCCAACCTGTAGCTGCACCTGGGATTGCTCTGACCCAGTTGTAGGACCTTGCACTTGGCATGGTTAAACTTCATGAGATTGGCATCAGCCTATCCCACAAATGAATAAGGTTCTATAGCTTTTGTACAGAAATGTTGTATGAAGTAGGAGAAGACATATAAGTAGGTATTTTTTGTCTTTTGAGTGTTTAATCTCAGAGAATGGAGGTCTGACTTAAACTGAATATTCATTATTATCAAACATTGAAAGTAAATTAATATTTCATACAATCAGTATATATATTAATAATATATATTAGTCATAATATATATATTTAAAAATGTTCATGAAGTTTTTGCCACATTGTTTAACATGCTACTGCATTTTGTTTTAAATAGAAGTTTTAATTCGGCAGTTAACAGTTAACTGCTTGGGCCTATAAGTACAGTCAGACAGTACTTTGTACACATGTATCTGAAAATACTTGCTAATGACATGTTGCACAATGTACTGACATCTTAAATGTGTAATGCTTATCTCAACTTTATTTGTAATCTATATGTGAATGTATCTGATGGAAGGCAGAACTATGCTGATGGCTTCATTGATCCTAACGTAAAGAGAATCAATATTTATGTGTTGTAGATACTGTTTTAGAAAGGCTTGAAAGAAAGTCATTGTATTACTCCAAGGAGACAGGAGTGAGAATAGATGCAGGAGTACTAGTAAATAATGTAGGGATATTATGGGAGAAGGAGAATCCTGAGGATATCTAGAGTGCTGAAGAGCCAAGAAAGGCTGGAATTCTCCTGTGAATGCAGAGACGTGTGCTACTGGGGAGGGAGTGATGCAAGGCAAAAATAAATTTAGCAAATGAAACATCATTTATTTAATCAGTTTTTGATGTCTGTGGTGGCATGTATACTGTGTTTTATTTGGTTCCTGTGTGGCCATAAATAAATTTTATGTAGAACATTGGAGGGAGCTGTTATTAAGACTTACTCGCAGCCAACATCAATTATCTCTGGTACTCTACAAATACTTATTTATTGTTACAATAAAACGCTCTTGTGGAAGTGCATTTCTGTAAAATTATGTAGAATACCTAGTGTGAGGACTTCATCTGCTATAATTCACTGTTGTATGTGACAAAAATATGGAGAATTAGTGAGTTGCTGAATAACCCCCAAAGTGTTAGCCTGTACAACTTAGTATGTTCTGACATTTGCCTTGCTTGTTATGTATTTCTCTTCTTTGCTATGCAATATGGGAAATTAAGAGAGAGACAGTCTAGTAGCAACCCACAGAGAAAGTATAAATCATCAATCTTAGAAGCCAAATTATAGTTTGATTATAAATGAAAAACCACTAAAGAAGAATTTGATGTCAACCAGATATCATGCCGAGCTTGCATACTTCTTCCTCTATCAGTCAAGGAAATTACTTTATCATTGATTATGATATTTTCATCACAGACTGCCTTTTTTTAAAGGTAGGTCTCCAAGCAGAAAAGAGGCTTTCCATGTTGCTGGACTGTAGATGTAGGATATGAATAATGTCCATGCGGAAATGAATGTACAGTGCCATGTAAAGCACAGATGACTGGTCACACTGTGACAACCAAGTTGTGTTGAGCTGTACTATGTGTTTGGCAATATTTTTCCTCTCATGTAGCATTAATAAAATACTTTCTTGTTTCTGTTATGCTACAGATTCATCATGTATATTTATGGGTGATCTTGAAGGATAGACTACCTGAAATATTGTGAGTTGGAATGAAAGACCAGGAAAGCAGGTATATTAATATCAACTAATTAATTAATATCGATTCCACCCCAGAAAAATCAAACCGGAAGATACAAACAATCTGTCAAAATGCATAGGTCCTAATGGCATGTTTTTCAATTGGTAAGCAGAGACTACTGTTTCTCCACATCTCAAAAGCTTCAAAATTCTGATAGCACTGGAAACAAAAGCAAGTTGAGAGGTTAATTGCTGCATGAATATCTGCAATTCTGCAATATTATTTCTACTTCAGCTCTTACAAGGATTTTCAGTGTTAAGTGGTTTAACAGTTAGTTACGTAAACACATAATTTACTATAACTGCTTCACTGTACTACAGTTAAAACCTTCCAAAGCAGGAGCTACAGAATATCTCTAAGTTGTTTGTTCTGCCTTGCTCTCCAAAAGAGAAAATAAGCTTTATTCTAATCACAGAGCCACTAACACAATGTACAAGCAACTTCCTACAGCACAGCTTCCTATTGCTTACCTTCATAGTAAGAAAATTCTCCAGTATAAACCAAAACAAGGCAGGATTTTCATTCTACATCAAATATTGCTCCTGCAATATTAAGCTTATTATCATCACATGCATTATGGACAATTTCTTTCCTGTTTTGCTGTCATCACATGGAGCGCGTTGGCATGGCAGTGTAAAAGCTCTTCTGTTGGATGAACTCAGAGATTTTTGGAAGTAAAAAGCTTAAATTTTAATTGGCTCATTTTTATGTATTATGCTAAGTCAGACAGACAAAAGACAGGACACAGTGAAAGTCCAGATAGGTCCTCAGGGCATTTTAAATTTGACTGAGGCATACGCACATTCTTCTTGTTCTTATGGCTTGCATATTTGCTTTTGATAGCAAATTTTATTGAAAGCTTATTAAATTCTCCACATGAATAGAAACGTACAATTACAGGTCCTCCCAGATGAGAAGAAAGCATTAAAACACAGATGTTGCACTGTGTTGTGCAAAACTGCAAATGAGGCGCAGGGAAGCACCCATAAATACACTGTGAGTGGAACAAAGTGTGAAATTTCCCCTTGGATGTTGTTGTTGATGATGAAGGCTTTTTTCTCATGAGGTAAGACAGTAGTTGTTAGTGGGTTTCGCCACCAGCCTCTGGCTCCTTCCCATCTCCTGAAACTTCATTCATCTAGGAGGCTGGATATGCAAGTATACATTAAGGAATGCTGTGTGTTAAAGCTGGCTACAGCAGGAAAGTCACCATGTGTTTGGAAGGCATCAGAGTTGCTCAGGCTGTATAGGTGTAGCAAAAAATCTTTCCTCTTATAAGAAAGTCCAGGTGTATGTTGTAGATTTTGTAAGCTTCTTTCTGGCCAGCAAGCTCCCAAGCATTTACAATTACACATACTCTTGTATACACAAGACTTGTCTGGTTTCCTTTTTATTTTTCAGGTTCTGCTTTTGTGCTTTGTTTTCTTTATACCATGGGTGTTTGTCCACTTTCCAGTAGCTTAATTCCAAGTCTTAGGCAGCTGCTGTAATTGCTACCAGAAGGGTTCAGTTAGTTACGCACCAAAGGCCTGATTAGTCTTTTAACTGCTAGAGCTCACCTAGTTAGCGAAAAAGATTGAAATGATTCCCTCTTCTCTTGCCATTTCAAATAATTTCATTTAGAGTGCTGGCTTAAATGGGAAAATCTGTCTTCCTGAATTTAAATGATCTATTACTCACTAATTGTATATTCTTTACTTACTGAGAGAAGTGATTTCTTGGATTAGACCATTCTAGAGGGAGAAGAGGGATGTTTTAACTTGAATTCCATGCAATTTCAAACTTTGGAGTTGTTACTTAGTAACTAAGTGGTTTGACTCCTCTAATTATTTAAGCATTTAGTATTCTCAGTTGCTGTACCCAAAAGAAGATGATAGAACCTGAGACTGTAATTTGACTGTCAGAATACATTTCCTTTGTAGAAGCCCTGTAGCAATTGTAAAAATTAGGGGTTTGCTTTGTGTATTTCATTAGCTGTGGTAAATTTAAGATGCAAAATCACAATGGATCCCATAATTCTGATAGCACACTAAGTCAATTAACTATTATGATTTTTTTGTGTATTTACTTTATGAATTGTCTATATTAAGAAGTGAATTGTAGGTGTTTTGTTGTGTTTTGGGGGAATTTATTTGGTTTAGTTTGTTTGTTTGTTTGGGTTTTTTTTCATTAACCAATGCAGAAAGTCTAAACTCACTTTTACAAGTAGTTTCAAGGTCATTTTAGCAATTGGTGAATGAACTTAAATTGCAAGGAGTACATGCAGATCTCTTACATTGATGGAATTCTGCTAAACTAATGTTGATGTGGGGTTTTTTAAGTATAAGTTAGCATAATGCGTCATGGTATGCTTCACATAGGGAATGATCTGTGAAACATTCAGGTTAACAAAAGATTGACTAAATTATTAATATAGTACTTATTGCTGATTATATAAGCTATGTAGAAGGAAGGCTGAGATATGTTAGTGTTGCAGTACTCTTCAAAACGGCCTCACAGTTACCATCTCTAGTTTACTCCCATGTTGCTTCTCCTGTTCAGTGTATGGACAGGAAAACTCTAAAATCTTGTGTGTTCTACCCTAGTCATTGCTTAACACTTATGTTTTCTGTCCCATTTCATACCCAGGCAAACATAAATACTGGTACATTTTTGAATTTATACTTGGAGTACTTGTTAATTTTGGTTTATATATTTGCTTTAAACAAATTACCAACTTCTGCTGACATTTTGAGTAATCAGTGCCCTTAAAATTCATATGATATGTAGTGCAATTTAATCTCACTAAATTCTCTTCTCTTAAATAGAACTTGCTATAATTGTACTGTGGCCCTATACCAAATTAAGTTTTAGGAATACAAATTTAGTTTTATCATATACCAATAGGCTTAGTTGAAAGCCTACCAAGTTTTTTCAACATTACAAGGCTCAGGCCAGGTGGTAAAGATAATTAAGCACTTTTGCAGTGATAAGTAAAAAATATTACAATAAGAAAGTTGCATGTAGATTATTTTTAAAATGTGGATAACAAAGCAATGTGATGCTCTGTTCAGCAATAATATTAGGCAAAAAAAAAAAAATGTCCATTAGAAATGAAACAGCATCTCCCATCTCCTTGGTGAGGTGGGACATTTCAGTCCTGTAGATGAGGAAATTATTCTTTCCAGTACACAAAAAGATTGAGAATCCAATACTTTTCTCTTACCTACATGCTACCCATTACAATTAAGGAAAGTAATTTGTATCTATAAAAAGTCTCATTAAATCAAGCAGCATTCATTTTCAGTACATAATAGTCTCATCAAAATCAGTAAGATTGTGGGCTATAATCTCTGCATCTAAGGGGAATTGTGTGTGCTGGTGCCTTCCCTGCCTTGGAAGGTCTCTAAACCTTTCTGCTCAACCCTGTAATATAGAAAGAAGCTCTTGAAAACCTTTATTGCTAT
The DNA here is from genome assembly GCA_002631895.1 of Agapornis roseicollis. Lineage (NCBI taxonomy): Eukaryota > Metazoa > Chordata > Aves > Psittaciformes > Psittacidae > Agapornis > Agapornis roseicollis. The sequence continues at coordinate 50,555 of NDXB01003598.1, read as the reverse complement.
GTACTGAACTGCTTTGATTTTACTTCTTTTCTGAAGTATTGTGAGCCACTGTGTACCACTGTCCTTGGGATACCTATTAATATCTATTATAATCTATTCCATTTATTTTTCATGTTAGTACAAAGGTTTGTAACCTCAAGAAAAATAATTACTGTGCATTGTCTTTAATGTTTTTCACTTAGGAAAAAATAAACCTTCATTAAATGGCACATCTTCTGATGTAATTACTCAGCAATGTAATTTAAATCTCTGACTCTTCCATTTTCATATATTTTCCCAGTCTGATTAGCATACACAATGGAAGTATTTATCAGCATGGTTGAAAGAACAAAGTGCAGCTGTATGCTACCACATCTAATGAAAGAAATGTCAGTGTTTATGGAAGTTGGTTTGAATTTTCCATTCTGCATTGATACCACTGGGAGAATCTTCTCTGATTCTAGCAGTTGAAAATGTAGCAGCAGAGTCCCAAGGGAAAAAATCCCACCTAACTCATTAGAAAATCAAATTATTTTATATTACTATATAATTTCAGTTAACTATAAGCTTATTGGAGTAAACATAACAATAACTTATTTTCACGGTATTCTGCACTGACTTACAATTTAAGGAATCATTCACAAAGTAGGAACTGATGATTATCTAACTGATATTGGCACTGTATTAATTAATACAATCAAGCATCAATAATGACACTTGAGGACATTTGCACAATCATGTATGGGCTATGCTTATAATCTAATTAGGAATTACTCAAGGGACTTCACATTATTAACTTAATCTTTTTTAGGTTTTTTAATAGGAACCTTTACTTTTTTCTGTGGATGATAAGTACAGGGCTTTTTAAAATCAGTCTGTGTCTGGCTACATATTGCACTATATAATAATGCTTTTTTGTTATAGAAATGTTATAAACCATTTTGTCAATTACCTGAGACTTAGCAATGAGTATACTCATAAGTATAAAAGGGATAGTCCCTTTTTTAGATCTCAGTCTTGTGAATAAGAATTGTGTATGTGACATCCCCCTCCATAAAAACTAACTGCATCAGCCATTGTGGAGATAAAGATCCTTTCAGTTTAAAGTGTTTAAAATATCTAATGAAATATACACTGAGAATAGAAATTATGGACAGGCTTTCATTTTTCTGCTTGGTTTTTGTTGTTGTTTTGATTTGATTTTGGTTTGGCTTTTTGGTTGGTTGGTTTTGTTGGTTGTTTTTTTTTTTTTTCTTCTTNACATGCACACTTTGTGAATTAGGAACAGAGGTGACAGTAACAAATTCCCTAGAAACATTGGTAGCTGTTTTGGTTTTGGTTTGTTGTTTGATTGGGTTTTTTGTTGTTGTTTGTTTGGGGTTTTGGGGTTTTTTGTTTGTTTGTTTTTTTTGTTTTTTTTTTTTTTTTTTCTTCTTGCTTTCCTTTACAACGTTGAATTCTTTGGCCATGTGCATAATTAGCAATTAGCCTGCTCTTGGGATGGAGTCTTTTCTGTTGCTGTCAGCTTGAACAAGTGCCTACAGATAATTTGCAAATTGAAAGTCGATTTATGACTGGAAGAATAAATGTAGTCAAGTAAGCAAATTTGCTGCCTATGACCTTTAACTTTAAAAAGTCTTTCTTCCATGTAATACCAGGTATATCATGTCAGCATTTATCTTCTTTTGCCCTTCCACCTTTGCAAAAATAATAATTTTAATCCTCAACCTGATTGAAAGATCATTTATGGTCTTCAGAGAATATGAAGCAGTTGAGAATGACAGAAGGATTAAGGATAAACTTAAAACCACTAAAGGAAAGGAGGAAAGAAATAGAATACTAAATCTAGAAGTAGTCTTCTAGTACTCACCTCAGCAAAATCAGATCAAGCCAGAAGTAGAAAGGAAGCGCTGAAGCACTGACTGATTTTTTCCTCTGTTTTTTAATGTGGCAAACTCTCAATAAAGAAGATACATTAACTCCTTAACTATGACTAAAACATTACAGCTAGCTGCATGCTCCGTTTGCCTATTGTGAGATTTTAGGTTAGTTTGCCATACAAAACTAACCTATTTCTCCATTTTCTTTAAACCTTTCATAAATCCCTCATAAAGCAAATGTAGTTTTGCAGACAGTGCATGGTGAATATAAACTGTTTTCCTCTTCATTTACTTTCTTGTCTTTTAGTTAGTGCACGTTTTAATGGGTGATTCAAGTTTGGGTGGTTTCTCTCCATACAAAGATATGATTGCCCTCTTAGGGTGAAAACATTTTAAAATGAAACAGTATCAAATAATTTTACAGGTGAAAAAGCATCAAATGATTTTTTAGATGTTATGACAGGAGCTGAGCACTTCCTATTGTAGCAAATCCAATTATATTCTTATATACATATAGCAATCTACATTTCTATCTAGATGTCTGATTTTGGGAAGGTAAGTCATTAATTTTTTTGATGTAAAATGGTACTTTCATGTTCCATTAAAAAATATGAAGGTCTAAGTATAGCGATAGTATGGGTAGGAGTCAAAAGATACTGCAGTTTGAACTAAATTCATATTCCTCTACCTATACTTTAATGACTGGTGGAAGCAGTATGGAGTTATATAAAATGGTGGGCTACCTGTTTACTGCCTGATCCTTGTCTGAGGAATGCAAATTAATGTCAGTCAGAGTGACTTCTTGACATCCACATCCCCTAAGCATGCTGGGTCTTGTGCTTTCATATTATTTCAAACCACGCAATACTTAGCCCCATTAGATCTTAATATACCATGGTGTGATCTGTGTATAAACACCAGATAACAAATCCAAGGAATTTTGTAATAGTTTTGCTTATTCATCAGCAAGCATAGATTGTAAATTGTACATGTTGGGTTCAAACATACACTGTAGTTGTGGAATGGAAACTGTGATGAGTAAAGTCCCTAAAGCACCTGTAAACATCCCTAAGGCATTCCAGGCCTGGGAATAGCACTCCCACATGTCAAGGGGACTTTTGGAGGGTTGTTATAAATTTAAATTTCATGTAATACCCTAAGTATATCTTCTCATGGTGAGCTTTTTTTCTGAAAGCATTAATAAAATACCTATTTCATTTAATTGCTCAGGCACTTGGCTACTAGGAACTCTCAGCAGGGAAGCAGCTGAAGTTTTCTGAGTGCCTGCAGTTTACTTGACATGCTGGCAATATCCACTGAGTTATGTTCTCCATAATTTTTGAATTATATTCGACTGCCTTCTGCAATATCTGTCATGTGCTTCGTGTCTATGTCACAGTTATTGCTGACTTCAAATAAGTGATATTTAGATAAGTTTCTTTGAGAAATTCATCTGAAAAGCTCTAAAAAAATTCACACTATAGCAAAGCTTCATCTTCTACTTATGAGTAATTATTTTTTATTAAACTTTAATAAACACAGCAAGTACAATGTGAGTCATAACTAAAGAAAAGTAGTATTATAATTTCATTTTTGTGTGCATATGAAATGTTGCTGACTTCCAAGGACAGGCTCTTTCCTTCTTAATCAGACTAAAGAAAAATCAGGTTTACAAAAAAAAAAAAAAAAAAAAAAAAAAAAAAAAAAAAACAAAAAACTTAC
>NDXB01003598.1:24105-38084 GCA_002631895.1 Agapornis roseicollis | reverse complement strand
AAAAAAAAATCCCCCCCCCCCCCCCCCCCCCCCCCCAAAGGGAGGAAAACCAGTTATAGGATGGGAAAAGGGAGGGATTTGGGGCTGGGCAGAACTTAACAAGAACACTTAAGTACTCTTGGCCCCCTAGTGAGGAACAGCAGAAAGAATAAAAGTCAAGATTTTCTGTGCAGTGGGTGTTTATGTGCTTAACAGTGTTCAGCTTCATGAGCTGTAACACTAACTTCTTTTGGTAGGTCTTTCATCTCTATAAACAGCTTACTGCAGCCATCACAGTTAATTTGATTAGTGGCACTCAGACATAAACCCAGTGAAACAGCAGCTTAAGAGCACTTTGCTAGCAGCAACTATACTGGGAATTCTAATCTTTGTCAGAGCCACACAGGAGGACAGCTGCTTCTCTCACATTTCTGAATGTTTTTAAATTATTTTGAACACTTCTGTGCTTCAGGGAATGACATATAAAGGGTGAGAAAGATTATCACCTGACAAAGCTTTCTTGAATTAGGTCACTGCAGGCTGTTTCATTTAACAGTTGTTCCTTTTCCTGTGTGCTAAAACTCAAGCTTTTCTTCTTCACTCTTGCATGGATTTAGAGGTGTTTATGCATGAGCACAGAGAATGCATGGTTGAGGTATTACCCTTCCTTCTCTGACACCATTCTCAAAAGGAAGGAAGGACAGGGTCCATATTTCATGTGAAAGTTGGTTTCTTCATGTGTCCCAGCATTATGCAATGCTGCTCCTGTAAATTGTCTTACCAAGTCTATCAGTGCCCATTATAGTTAAGATGACTTTGTTACCTCTTTCTCAGGTTGGGTGACATGATATATTTGCTTGCAGAATTGATGAAGTGCCCAGATCGTTTGGATCCTGTGGATTTTTAAAAAGAAAATATGAAATGCAAACTATTGTTTGTGATAGAAAAGGGAAGGAAAGAAGGTGCAGGCTTTGACAGATCATTAGGGAAGGCTTTTGGTGTACAAAGATTGGAGCAGTCAGTTTCCATGTTTGACATGCAGGTGGCAAAGGCAAATGCTGTACCTGGGGGAGTATATATTCCCCTTTTTTCCTCTGTTGGAGAGGTAGAGATAAAAAATTCATTTCAAAGGCTATACCTGATCATATCTTGATACAGTAAAACTGAGAAGAGTTAGATCTTATCTTAGTATCTCTGCTTACATAAAATAACTGTGTAAGGTTTTGATAATCACCGGTTTAATGTGGCTACCCAAATGATCAATATTGAAAAAGTTAAAGTGAAGGTATTTAAGCACTGCCACTTGTTTTTACATTTAATACCTGCTGAGATAAATTGAAACTGCTAGCATTAGTTGATTTAAAAATGAAGAAAAAATATTAAACAGAAGTTTGACTTCTGTAAGTCATTGACTTGGCAAATTTTCAGAAAGAGAAAAATAAGCAGCAGTTTATGTGACCAGATAATCATGTCTTCCCTATTAGATTTGAATTACAGATGCTGCAGAGGCTTTTGGCCCACACAGGTTTAATAAGCACTGTCTTTCAGGAGCCATATGTATCTGAGAATGTATACATGCTATGGCATTCTACATGGCATTGTATCTGATCAATACTTCTTATCTGCATTTTTTTTGGTTTTTTTTTTTTTTATTTGTTTGCCTTTTCTACAGTGTGTCCTTTCCCTGAACACTTAGAATTGACTTAATAATGTTATCCACTTGATTACAGACGTATCAGTACTTCTTTTGGTCTCAAATGGCAGCAAGCATACTACTCTACTTTCAATTTAATATTAACTGAACCAGTTAATACACTTAAAAATTATGGCAATTTCTTCTGATAGTATGAAGACAATATGGTTGGTAAAATGGTTGTTTGATTGTTCCTTTCACTCATGCTGTAGAGTAAGCCATAGCTGCCAGCAGAAGAAGGAATGTAGTGCTTGCCGCTACCAAAAATTATTTTTCCATACCAAAAATGATTTGGATCAAGGCATTCTATCTAAATATATTCAAGGTATTTCATATTCAGGGTACATACGAAATATATTTTGGGTATGTTTGCCTGTTTATTTTAGATAAACAGGGGATTTGAAAATTCCAGCTGTTTCACACGCTACCTGCCAGCAGCAGTCAGGTCACAGAATGTCACTGCAAAACGGAATAGTTTATTGAAACAAGCTATTCAAATTCTCAAGTCAGGTACACCTTATCAGCTGTCTAGTAACCCATCAGCCATTCCACCCCTCCCTGGGAAAATATGGGAAAGCAGGAATGTATGGAAGGATTCAAGTCTAATAAACAAAGGCTTTCAGAACTGGCCATGCCTTTTGAGCAATGCCCTCCTTTATGGAAGCATATGTGGATTTACACTGGTTTAGTATATTGTAGTAAAAGAAATAATTCAATCCTAGAATCAATTCACAGTTAAGCAAAGACTATTGTATTATATTGGCCAATAATGGTTACAGTATATATTTGGATTCTGCTATTCAGCTTGTTTTCAGGGGCCTGAACAAATGACAGAGAAGTAATGTAAAATTGCATGGCTCAAAGGACTGCTTAATAGGGTACAGAGCTTCTTATCTTTGAGTAGTCTGTGTGGGCTTAATAGGGCCCAAATGTTGTGACAAACACTTATGCAGACGCCAGAGCACAGTGTCCTGATTTTTTTTAAAGGGCTATAGACTCCAGTCCTACTGACATCAGTGTGAATGTTTCAGCTTCTTACAAATTACTTAGAGTGTACTGAAGAAAACTCAGTTTTTAACTCAGCCTTACAGAGCTCTCATGTAAATAAAGACAACAACAGATATTTTAGTCAGCTGTAAAATTCACAAGAATTCACTTAGTACGAAAAAGATTCTTTCTTGTTTGAGATATTATGGTTTTTTCTTCCAAACTGCTTCATATTGCTGGCACAAGTAGTTAGTTCTGCTTCTTGGGAGAAGGAAAAAACAGCCATTTCAATGTGTTTCATGTGCCACCTATGTTATTTGTTGAGTATATTAGTGATACCACTAGATGCAAAAGTACTGAAATCCCCAAAAGGAAGTGTCAAAAACTCCCAAGAGATTTCAGGTTGCAATGAAGTACTTGGATGTGTGTTTATGGAGTCCTCAGAGCCTTTTGGAAATCCCACAGCTATTTCTTACAGCTTGTTATCTGCTGACTACAGAAGTGGGTACAATAAGGAAGAGACAGACTCTGACTTCTTATTTTTGCCATCACTGACAGCCTCAGAGGTGAGGTTAAATTTTAGAAGTCTGTAAAACCTGGTTTGCCTTTATGCTCATATAAGGTTCCTTGTGGTCTGTGTTAAGGCATAAAAACCATGTCCAATGTCTGCACTTCCCTTACTTTCCAGGACTCATAATTTAAGTTCTTTCATGGGTAGTGAGTCATAGAATCATGGAATGGTTTGGGTTGGAAGGGACCTTAAAGATTACCTACTTTCAGCTCCCCGGCCATGGACAGGCACACTTTCCACTAGACCATGTTTCTCAAAGCCTCATCTTGCCTGGGCTTTATCGCTCCAAGGGATGGGGTAGCCACGATTTCCAGTGTCCTATCACCCTCATAGTAAAGAATTTCTTCCTAGTATTTATCTAAATCTACCTTCTTTCAGTAGATTTTAATTAGACAGTTCTTCCATGGATATGGAGTAACCACAAAAAGATATAAAAGGAAACAAAATATTTACCATGAACAATGTTAACAACCTTAACTGAACACTGCTGTTACAGAGGAGACATCACATCAGACACCAGTTTTTCATGACTTCAAAAGCTCATTCATTAGAGTACTGAAAAATGGCTGTACTAATATATATCTGGCTCTTCCTGCATAATCTATTCACATATCATAATGATGTATTGTTGTAAAATTTGGGTTCAGCAGGTTCAACATACTAGAGGTAGATTTCTGCTTACAAGTAAATTGTGTTTATTTAAAGAGAAGTAGAAAGAAAAGCATATTGAAAAGGAAGATATCTCCCAGTATTTTCCTGGGAGACTTTGGAAGATTTCATGGTTATTCTGTAAAAGTTGCAGAGGAAACTGATCCCCTTGTTAAGCTGCCTAGAAACTGCATTTTTCAGGAAAAAATTTGTACCTTAAAACTAAGTTCAAAGATGGCACAAGCCAGCAAATCCAGGCAGCACATCTAAGAAAGCAATTTTTTCTGATCATAGAAAACCCAAAGCCAATCCAACAAGTATAAAAACATGCTTCTTCCTTTGCATTTATATAACATAGAAAACTATTATACTGAGCAGACTAAAAATCTGACACCAACCTCTTGATCTCCGCCTCACAAACCAGCAATGGATCCATTCATTACTTTACCCAGTATCTCCCTCTGCCCTGTATAATGGGAACTTTTCTCTGGTTGTACCATACTTCAATGAAAACTTTTTCAAAAGCATCTGCTTTAACACTTTGCTACTTTATAATGAAGGAGAAAGCTCTTAATAATTTCTGTATGTGTATATTTATATATATGTACTATTTGTGCATATATATAATATACATGTGCATGTAATATTTGTCCTCTATGCTGCACTTGCTGTTCATTGACTTCCCATATATCAACAATGAGAATTCTGCATAGGTAGGGGTAAAAATACAATGAGACTTTTCCCCTGGACAGCTGTTTCCATGAAAGTGTAGTCTCTCATATTGCAGGCAGAATTCAGAAATTGCTGGAAGCTTGAAGAGGTGGTAAATACCCATTTCTTGATCAGAATATTTTACTTTTTATTTTACCTTTTTTCTGATACCTGTTTTTCATTCTTTCCATGTCTTATCAGAAATGTCTCTGTCCTATTTGGGTTCTATGGTTCCTAAATCACTGTGCATATCTATTTCTACCTTCATGCACTGCTGTGGTGTCCAATTCGTGGGAATAAAGCAAAGGCTGTGAGGTTTGTTTGTTTAAGAATAAGTTGTTTCCATACTCTAACTGGTTTGATTTTGGACTATGGAAATCTAAGTCTAATAAGATAAAAGAACCTGCAGGCAGTCCTTCCATATAAGGAGAAAATTTAGTGGCATGAAGTTATGGAAGTGCATGTTAATCACATGCTGACCCTAGGGTGGTTTTTTCAGTAAAAAAGGAAATAATTTGGTTTTGAATCTCAGAATGGCCATCATGGAACACTCCTTAGAAGACAATCATACTGTAGTCAGTCTGCTTTACCCTTCCTCCTTCCTCAGTATGCTAGTATGTGACAGAACAGTTATCAAAAAACTACAGAAGTTATGGTAAACTAGCTTTCTCTTCTGCAAACTCAAAACTGAATGTAAGTCATCTGCAGAACCTAGGACATAATGCCTGGAGCATGTAGCATCAGCTGACTCTGATAAGAGTATGAGGAATGCCCTACTTAATTTACCTGTCCAGTAACACTAGTTAAGGAAGAGTCAAGCCCAGATGAATCTTTCATGCAGTGCTGCCTGCAATGCTTTTAGTGAAAACAGAAACAGTACCTGCCTGTTGTAGAGCATACCTGAACATTTTGAGTTATTATTTCTGCTCCATTTAAGAGAATAATACCATGAATGAGGGAACGTATTAATCATGCATACATCAGTACTAGAATTTGTTTAGTAACAGGTTAGTTCTTGTTCATAGTAGATGTTCATTCTTATAACAGAGAGGTTTGGGAGGGGAAGTCACAGTTAACAAAGCACTATCCTGTTGTTGAAATTCTTCTGTTGGTTTTTTTTTTTCTTTCCTCCAAGTATCCTAGTCAATCAGTATGATAATCATGCAGGAGTGCACCGTGACTAATGTATTTCTGAGAGGCTTTTCAGAAAGATAAAAGTATAGGGCTGTAAGTGGCATTTTAGTGAGAGCCCTCCCCTCAGCTCTGGATGAAAGGTCTGTTTTCATTGAGACCACTTGTGACACACTGAGATAGATCATTGTGAAGTGGCCTATATGAATATGCGATAGACAAAACAGCTCTGTTGTCTTCTTGTTTTGTCTTTTTGTTTGACTAAAACCAAAGCCAAATATTGTTTCGTTTGTATAGTGCTGCCAGTAGTCTCATAGTCTCTACAAATGGGTAGGAATAAGAGCATTTTAAGCAATAATTTATGCACAGGCTGAATTTCCCATCAAATTCAACAGGCAACTTCCTTCAACTGCATCTGGGCAGAAGAGCTGCTGTCACCAACTCATTTCCTCTCTAATGATCCTTCTCTTTAAAGTTGTGCTTGGTTTTATACCTAGATTCCACAGTAATTTTTATTGTTAATTTTCTGTAGCAGTGAGCGGAGAAGTTGTTTACATAGGATAAGATTTAGTAGCCATTGTTATGTTAATCATCCATGACACTTATTTCACATCTCATCTGTTACATGAGTGGAATGTGAAAATAATCATGTTTTTCCAGCATATCATGGATAAAATGTCTTATAACCAATAGGAATGGTAGGGGTTATTTTTAGTCTTCTGTGTTAGTGTGATTTATCAACCAAAGACTGGAACCACCTTCTTCTTCTCACAGTTTTATAGTAGTAGCAAGTGTCAAAACTACAGAACTGCTACAGCTCACAAACGCATTGCTGAAGTCTAAGATACTAGTCTCAATGGCAGGGTTGATGTTTTGTGTTTATTTTAATGCAGCACCCCCAGGCAGATTCGAAGTTTTTTGACTGTTAGCCTTGCAAATAATCAGAACTGGCCAAATTCTGCTACTCAAGCAGACTGAGTAAAATTCTGAATGGTCTAAATGTTTACTGTGTTAATGCTTGATGTACTTTCTGTTCACTATGAACAATGGTGCAGGGGCTGGAACCTGATTTCTAGTTAGTAAAGATATTTGATTAGAATCAAGTTATGTTTCTTTTATTTTATCATAGAATCATAGAATAGTTTGGATTGGAAAGGACCTTAAGATCATCTAGTTCCAACCCCTCTGTCATAAGCAGGGACACCTCACACTAAACCATGCCACATAAGGCTTTGTCTAACCTGGCCTTGAATGCCACCAGGGATGGAGCATTCACAACTTCCCTGAGCAACCCATTCCAGTGCCTCACCACCCTAACAGTAAATAACTTCTTCCTTATATCCAATCTAAACTTCCCCTGTTTAAGTTTTAACCCATCACCCTTTGTCCTATCACTACAGTCCCTAATGAAGAATCCCTCCCCAGCATCCCTATAGCCCCCCTTCAGATATTGGTAGCTTAATATTTGCTCTTCTCGACCAAATTTCCCATTTTTCGAAACTCATAGGATCTTGCTTTTCCTCTAGCGCTTCTCTGCACACAACAATCCTCCTTCTTTGCTGAGAAACTCAGTGTGACTTTGCAAAAAGTCCTATGCAGTAGCTATCTCCCAAACTGTATAACTTTCAAAGATGGTTGGGTTTTCAGACCTTTAAGATTGTTAAGTCCAACACATAACCTAACACTGTTTAACTGTTAGTCTAGTGATAGACTAAGAAGTCTATCACTAAACCCTCTCTCTAAGCACCACATCTACATATTTCCAGGGATGGTGACTCAACCACCTCCCTGACCATGAACAAGGAAGAAAGGCTTTCTTATTGGCACAAATAGTTGCTATAATTCATACTTAATGCTTTAATATTTAAATTTCTACAAGCTACAGATATGCTGATCTAAGAACAAAGAAGGCACACATTTAGAAGGAAGGGAAAATACAAGACAGTGCTGTCCCCTGTGTAGTGTCAAATTACAGTTGACAAGACATTAAAAGATTTAGAAAATAAAGGAATTGATAGTACAAAAAAATCATGACAGTCTCTGTCTTTTTAGAGCAGAGTATAAGATAATAGTGATGCTAAGTAGTGAGAAATCACCAAAAAATTATTTGTGAGTTGTGCTTTGCAATAAGACAAAGACCTAGGGTTTTTTGGTCATTTTTTGCATCTTTTTGAGAACAGAATGGGTTTTAATTATGGTATGTCTTCCGTTGTGCACATAGTTATTATAAGTCATTCAATTCTAACTCTGAAAATTATTAGTTCCTTAGGGCAATACTTTGATGAAGTTTGGAATGTAGTTTGAAAAGACTGTAAGAGAGTTTTATGTTTTACTTTATAAGCTTCATATTACATATCTGGTGCAAGTGTTATAATGAGTATTAGGAGAATCAAATTGGTTGCATTCCTAAATACAGTTAAACCAGAGAGCTCCAGGCTTGTCTTTATGAGTTTCTATATCTATTATACATCAAAAGGACATGACAGTTGTGCTATGAACCAAGAAAATTCACAATTACAGGGAAAAAATTAACACACTTGTACTCAGCAAAACCACAGTGCAACTCGTTAGAAATTAATTAAGCAACTCACTGTGAAATCCTTATAAAGGCAAAACTCCCACTGGTGTGCATTCACTGCTAGCTTCATGAAGGTTGAATTTACCCCATATTTGAATGTTGGAAAATAATCAGAGTTCACATAAGACCCTGGACCTAGGAGGCCAGATTTCTTCTCTCATTTTGGAGGCAGTCCCCAGTGTTTCTTCCTTTCAAATTTAAAGTGATAAACACAGATTTTTCTCTTGAAAAAAAAAAAAAAATATGGTAAAATAGAGTGCAAATGTCATTATGCTGTAAGGACTTGGATTAATCCAGATCTCTGTCAATTACTTAGAGGCAGTTTAGGCCATTACCCTAAATTCATTAAAGAGAGACTTTTTTTCAAATTCAGGGGACCTGCTCAATGACTTTTGAGGAACATCAGCCAATGAATATGGCTCCAAGTTCTATCCATTCCAAACCAAACAAAAAAGAAAACCTAAGAGTTAAGAAAGTGTGGTTCTGTGGATATGCTGGAGGGAAGGAATGCCATCCAGAGGGACCTTGACACGCTTGTGAGGTGGGCTGATGCCAACCTCATGAAGTTTAACAATGACAAATGCAAGATCCTACACCTGGGTTGGAGCAATCCCAGGCACAGCTACAGGTTGGGCAAAGAGGAGATTGAGAGCAGCCCTGCAGAGAAGGACTTGGGGGTGGTGGTCGATAAGAAAATGGACATGAGTAGACAGTGTGCGCTTGCGGCCCAGAAAGCCAACTGTATCCTGGGCTGCATGAAAAGGAGCATGACCAGCAGGTTGAAGGAGGTGATCCTGCCCCTCTACTCTGCTCTCGTGAGACCTCACTTGGAGTATTGTGTGCAGTTCTGGTGTCCTCTGCAAAAAAAGGACATGGAGCTGCTGGAACAAGTCCAGAGCCACGAGGATGATCAGGGGACTGGAGCATCTCCCATACGAAGACAGGCTGAGAGAGTTGGGGCTGTTCAGCCTGGAAAGAGAAGGCTGCGTGGAGACCTCCTAGCAGCCTTCCAGTATCTGAAGAGGGCCTATAGGACTGCTGGGGAGGGACTCTTCATTAGGGACTGTAGTGACAGGACAAGGGGTAATGGGTTCAAACTTAAACAGGAGAGGTTTAGATTGGATCTAAGGAAGAAATTCTTTCCTGTGAGGGTGGTGAGGCACTGGAATGGGTTGCCCAGGTAGGTTGTGAATGCTCCATCCCTGGTGGTGTTCAAGGCCAGTTTGGACAGAGCCTTGGATGGCATGGTTTAGTGTGAGGTGTCCCTGCTTATGACAGGGGGGTTGGAACTGGATGATCTTAATATCCTTTCCAACCCTAACTATTCTATCCTATAAAGGCAATGAAGGATCATTACGGAACATGTATGGTATTCACTAATTGCTTCAGACATTCAAACCTGTGACCATGCAGTTAATTGGAGTTATTTGAGACTTTCTCCAATGGCTTTTGGCAGTAGTTCCAAATTATATATTTTTATACAGAATTACTCATTGTTAAAGGAAACAGTGACTGAGTGGTGCAGTTAAGTATGATGACAGAAGCATCACCTGGAACCTGTCTTCTTCAGCTGGATTTGAAATCTTGTATCCCAGAGGTACAGAGACATTAATTTCTTTAGCTGATATGTTCATCTTAAACTCCAAAGAAACACTTTATTGAGATTTTTCTTCCTACCTCTCCCTGAAGATGAGTGGCACCACAGAAGCTGTTTAAACAAGGAAATCCTAGTAGTTTAATTTATTGATTGTTGCTGGCAACTTAGTTATTTAATATTTATAGGCATCTGAGTATCTGATAGAAGCTATGTCTATCTGGAGTCCTAGACAAATGTTCTTACAGATTTTGGGGCAGCACATCTGACATTTTCTCCCATACTGAGTACTTAAGTCCTTGCAATTGTTAAACCAGATTCAGACATGATGTACTGACCTTACTGCACCTACATTGCAGGACACAAAGGACACATATGAACACATGGATGCATGCAGTTCCCTGTCATATGATGTAGCTCTGTAGATCACATTCTTCCATTTGCTAAGAGTCTGAGCAAATAATAATTTTTTCTTATTTAAAAAAAAATCCAAACACTTTCCTAATTTGTCCTTACCATTTCAGAGGGTTATCTTAAGTGACTATGATGCCCACAGGAAAACAGAAAAAATGTTCTGTGATAGTTGTTTATCTACAATTTGGCATAGTCAGAGCAGAAAGTGTGTATAGAAGAGTACTGTTTCATTACTTTCAGGATAATTCAATTTTTATGCCTCTGATGGAGAGAGAGAAATCCATGTGTAATCCACCATTCTAAAGCTGTTTTACACAAAATGATACGAACAATTATACATCTTAATTATTGTATTTGGCTAACTGGTATCCAGAGACCTATATTGAGAAAAATGGCACAGATTATGAAGCTAGGTGCCACAATGGATAAATTGTGTTTCCAGTTATGTCATTGAAAATACTTTAGAAATCGATGAAGTTAAAGATGGGTTATGGGTGTGACTGATGGCAGGATATGGCAAATAAACTCCTCATTAAAGAAAGGAATAGTCTGAATAATTCTAATTAGTGTGGCTTCTCATAGCAGAGATGGACCTTAGCTGCTGCTGTAAAGTATAAAACCCATTTTTCTGTTTTAAATCCACCTCTCAACAACAAAAATAAAGGAAGACAGCCAATTTTCTAGCTGAGAGGAATAAAGCAGCATCTACTTGCAGAGAAACTGATGATTCAGGCCCAAGAAAATAAATATATACATATTTACACAGCGATATTGCCAAAGCCTTAATCCTAAAAACATGGGCCCATCAGGAAACAACTGCCTTCCTCTAAAACTATAATAATGTTATGTTTGGAGTGTTGCTTGTTTTCAGGGGGTGAAGGAGTAATTTTCCAAGCCTGAGAGGCACTGTAGTTTTCAAAGCAAAGCATCAAGAGAAACTGTAAATCAAAAATAAACCTTAATACAGCTGCAGCAACAGGACTTATTTTTTTTTTCAGTTTTAATGTATGCTAAGGTTTGAGAGCTGTCTTAGTCTTTTTGAAATAAACCTTACAGAATTACTGTCCTGAAGAGGCATTCAGCAAAATAATTTTGCAATCCACAAGGTGCTCTTCTGGGTGCTTTTTTTGAATATCAATAAGTTATTTCTATTTCATGAAATAAATTTATCTTTTAGATTAGAAATGGAAGCACATATGAAGTGTGAAATACATGGATATTAGAGATTCATAATTCAATGTTTTGACATGATCATATTCAATAATTCAGAGAGAGAGTGGAAAGAAGGCAGCACAAGCACTTTCTAAGGTGAATTGCATCTTGAATTTTCAACTTGTTAGGAAACACAGTTTCTTAAAGGCAGTAGTTAGAAAAATAGGTGACAATGCTGTCACCTTTGTCCCTTGCATGTGAAAGTGGTACTGAAAATGTTTCATAGCTATTCATATTGTTTTGTCTGATTTATTTCTTAAAACAAGCCTCCAAAATTTCCATAATAAGGAATTAAAAATGCTAAGCAGATCTCCCCCAGTCATTGGGGTGAATTAATGTATCTTTTAATCAGTAGCTGTCAGACTGACTGATATTTGAACAACAATGCATCCAGCAGTATTCGGTTTTAAGGAATTCTATAATTTTTTATGGTTTATGCACAGAATTACCTATTATTAACAGTTGTCTTCACAAGGTTGCACATTTTACAGATCTGTAAAAATGTTACCTGCCTAGCTGACCATAAACAAAATGCAGTTGTGCTCTAAATTATCCAGACAGTTGTTGCTTTCTATTCTGAGAATTTTTTTCTAATTGCATCTGGCTGCTTATGTGTTTCAGAAATACAGAGTTCAAATTTTGCAGTAGCATTTACATTTGGAGCAGGTTGCTACTGCTGCCTTCTTTGCTGTTTGGTCCTTGCTTTTAAAATAGGCAGGGTCATGGGAAAAAGCAGTCAGCCAAGCCCTGTCAGAAATAGCAGGAGCCAGAAATGTAGTACTGTCCACAGTAGTACCTCCCACAAATGAGATTATTCTACCCCACATTGAATACTTAGGGAAAATGAGGCAGTTCCTTTATCTCAGGGAAACCCTGTCACAGTTTCTGCTAGAACATGGTTTACAATATGAAAATGTTGGAGAGCTTCTAAATCAGCAGAATTTAGTGTCTGCACTGTGGACTGTTTTATAACAGCTGATTCTCACAGTGTTCTTTATGTATCTAAATATTTAGCCAATGTTGTCTGGCTTTAGCATGTCACTCCTCTAGGTTAGCAGTTTTTCAGGGCTTTTTTTGGATCAGCTTGGTTAGATGCGCAAGACTTTCCATCACTTTATAGTGATTGGGCATATCTGATGCTTCTTGGTTCTTTATGTGATTTATTTCACACTGCTTCTCCAAATGTCTCTAGCATCTGATATTTAGGTTCTTTACTACTGAAGGTAACTCAAGACAAGATAATGTTTTTATTGCAAATAACTTATGCAAGGGTAAAAGAAGGGGGTAAAATATAGAGCTAGGAAAGAATGCTATTGTAAGCTCAGATTTCATTGAATGGAAGAAAAATCATGGTTATGTATTGCCTCTGCAAACCACTCTAATCAGGCAAGAGCTATATGTAGCAGAAATGCTTGTATATGGTAACAGTGATGTTGGAACCTAGATATTATTTTATTAGATAGGCATTTCTACTATGTCCTAATACCACCTAACACATTTGAATAAATTTGTATAAAGTGAGCATTACAAATTTCAGTGTATTTTTTCAGACTCTTAAAACTGAATAGTAACTGCATGCTTGGTACAGTAAGAAATGGAAACCCCAAATTCTTACAGAGGTAGGCAGAAAAGGAGGAGGAAATTTCATCAGAAGTAGAATACTAAATTCTGGATTTAAAATCACTAGTGCAAAGGGAATGAAGAGAAAAATCTATTTTGATTTTATTATGGCTTGACAAGACTTTGCATTGTTGAAATATAAGATGGACTAATCACATTAAAGCAATTAGGGTTTTTTTAGTTTGCTGTAAAACTAATTAGAAAACACCCTTTAATAAAATATTCTATGGCAAAGCCAATGTATACTATATTGTCTTTGTTACAAAAGACAATGGCACAATAATCTCTTGTGCCATAGTTTAAAATTCTTAATCACATTCTTCAGAAATGAAGATGTTCTATATAACTGCTTTTTTTGACAGGGTTTTCTTTGTGAATAGTCCAGAGATGTGATTAAATACTTTCTTTAGTGTAGGTTGGGTAATAATATAGAAACTTTTTCCCAATAACAGGATCAGTTTAACTGTGATGCTACTAGGTATCTGATGTGACATGCCCTAAACTCTGCTTCAGAGACCTTTTCCTAACACTCCATTTTGTTCATAACTAGTAAGTCTCCAAATTGACATATATATTTCAAGGAAGTCACCGGTTCTCAGGGTACACTACAGTCTAAAAGATTCTTAAGAATCGTCTCAAAGATACGTATTTTCTATGCACTGAACCAAACCAAGAGGAAGAACAGAGCTAAACCATAGTGCCAGTTTCAGCTTTGACTTCTTAGCCTAAGATTTTAAAAGTTGTGTTGATTAAATTTCTCAAACTTCACAGCTTTTTACATAACATCCTTCCCATCGTTTTTCAGAGGATGGGGGAAGGGGGTGGTGGCAAAAAAAAAAAA
>NDXB01003597.1:19717-81677 GCA_002631895.1 Agapornis roseicollis | reverse complement strand
AAAGAATTTCTTCCTTATATCCAATCTAAACCTCCCCTGTTTCAGCTCATGACTGTTCCCCCCCTGGTAAAATGGTTCTTATAGCTTTTCCCCAAGCAAATCTCCTATTGCAGTGTCTCCCCCCAGCCACTTCTTGCAGCCAGAAAAGGAGCCATGAAGCACAGCGATCCTTTTAGGTGGGGGACCTGGCTGGCAGACGGCTGACGCGAGCCACAACTGCCCCAACAAGGGAGCTCCGTGTCAAACACTGCTCTTACATCTTCATCACGGGGCTCTCTCAAAGGCCTGCAGCTTTCTCCTGGGAGGAAAGCCTGAGCCTGACAGCACGTTCCTGGCCACGCTGCTATCCATCTCTGTCAGCCCATGGAGAGATGGGGAGGGACAGACCAGGATGCTCCATCCCGGCTGCAGTGCGGGCAGCCTGGAGAAGGATGGCAGCAGCCCCATGGCCTATGTAAAAGCAGGATCAGTGCTAGGATCTAAGCCCTGATTTCACCTGGGTTTTGCCTTTCTTTTAGCATTCACCTGTGGAGGGATTACTTGCAAAAGGTTGGGCTTGTCATGGCGGGCAGCGTGGGGAGAGGCTGACACCACAAGGAGTTCATTGGAAACAACTCATTTCATGCACATCAGTGTTTATGGTGGACCTGTGTCCTCCCCAGTGTCCTAAAAGGTTGATAGGAAAAAAAAGCACAAGTTATAGGATTGTTCTACAGCCTTTCATTATTTTATTGGCCAAATTCTGTCTCTGTCTGCATTGTTTCACTGCCCACTGAGGTCAGCCCCATCACTCAGTTTGAAAGTGCCTCAGTTTCCCCACCTGAAAACACAGGGCAGGGAGAGGATGGTAACGCTGACTGTCCATGTAGTGTGTTTGGAGATCAGTGGGGTGAAAAGGATCTGGTGCAGGGAAAGCAGCTCCCTGCACCCCACCCTTGTCTGCGTGCTGATGCAGAGCCACCCATCATGGAGCAGTGCAGGGGCAGACAGGACTGTGGAAGTCACAGGTTTGGTCAGAGTCCCAAAAGAGCCATTTTCAAAGCAACCATAAAGTGAACCAATTGATTCAATTATCAGTCAAGTTGTGTTTAAAACACTGATCCCATAACTTGGAATGAGAGTGGTCTCCTTTAGACAACCCCCCTTGAAAGCACAGGAAAGTAGATATGGGAAAGTCTTAAAAGATACCAGAAAGAGTCTCCCAAGGTTCAAATCTATTTCACTCTTTGAAAACCTGGAAGTATTTACATATTCAGAGCCATTCACAGCCAGAGAATCTCCCTGTCTCTGAAGGCAGGGAGTTATTTCTGCAACAGCAGTGCCCACCAGTGAGCATCCTTTAGGATGTGGGGACTTCAGGAGGGCCAAAAACCACATGCATAGAAGGCATGATGTGTCCACAGTGGCTGGCTGGGACACAGAAGGGAGATGGGTTGGTGGCATGACCATAGGTACCCCTGCATCCCTTAGCAATAGACTTTCCTGCCCTTCAGAGTGAGATTTGAGAAGGACTCAGGCTTTTAGACTGGTTTTCTGGTGATTTACAAACCACAGGACAAGGCATCAGCCTCAGCCCCAGCCCTTGTGTGCAATAAGAGCAGTGGCATAGCCCAGGTCTGAGCTGCAATACTTGTACAGCCATGTGCATTAACACACCACGCATTGACCTGGCATGCAAGCTCAATCACACTATCACCCATTACTAGCCCCTTAGAGGAGATATCCCCATCCTATCCAGGCTGGCTGAAGGGTTCTGAGCAGGCACAGGAGGATTGCAGCTCCTCCAATACTCACCTAAAAGATGATTTCATTGGAAACTGGGAGGCTTCACTATCCAAAACCCAGAGCAGTGTGAGCTCCTAACTCAGGTGAGGGGTTGTGTGTGGGTGCTGAAGCTTGCTCTGTAGTTAGATGGGTTTGGGAGAAGGAGTCTTAGGGAGAAAAGTGTTTTACATTGAGGTTGCTGGGAGAAATAAGTAGTAAAAAGGAGCTGCAGGTAGAGACTAGGAGCATCTGTGAGCGCGTAGCTTCGGGTTTGCAGACTTATGTTCACTTAACTGCTTATTAAAACCTAAATGGTACCAGATTTATTGATTTCTCTCCATATTTCCTGTAGAAAGAAAGGAATAAAAAGCCTCCTTCCCTGCCCATGCAGCACACTGGCACCTCCTGGGCTGCCTTCCCAGTGCTGTCCAACCCGACATTCCACCTCCTGTTTGATCTCCCCTCGCAAGAGACCTTCCTCTGACTGTTATTGTTATCACTAAGTGGTGCCCAGACAGGAGAGACAAAGTCACACTGATGGGCTCTTTTCCTCCCAGGTGGAGGACCACACACGAGCACAGCAGCAGCACAGGGCAACCTGCGCCCTGTGAGGCAGGAGATAGGGGAGATGCACAAGATGTGTGAGAGGTGGCAGGAGACGTGGAAATAAAGATGTGAGAAACGTGAGACTGAGGCAGCAGAGATGAGAAAAGAAAGGGGGGATAAAGGGCTGGAAGCAAGGCAGGCTGAGAGGGTGAGCTCACCGCATCCCACGGTAGATGCAGACCTTTAGGGCTGGCTCTGCAGCCGCAGTGATTAGCCAAGACATGATCCAGCCTTCGCTGGCCTGATGCAGGGTAAGAGGTCAGCAGCAGGCTGATAAAGCAGAGTATCTTCAGCTCCTCTTGGGGGGATGAGGCAGCTAAAATGTGACTGCAAAGGTCTCTGGGCAAACAGCCTTGCAGTGCCTAAAAAGCATCAGTAGCCACAGGGCTCAGCTCTGCCTTTGCACCCCCAAACAGGCCCATTGGGGTGTGGATGCAGATCAGTCTTGCAAAGAAAAAAGGCAGCTGTTTCTTCCTATGTTTTGCTCAGATGGCGTTGTCAGAGAGTTTAATTTGGGTAGGAGGGAAATGGTGCAACTCTGTCCTTTTGAAGTGATATTGTTACCTGCTGTCACGAAACCTTAATGGATGGGAAGATGGCTCTTGGCTGGGCTGAAATTCCCAAGCCCAGCCTTGTAAAAGAGGATCTGAATGTAAAAGAGAGGGGGAGATGTTTAACAGAGCCAAGACCTGGGGATCAAGAGGAGAGAGGAGCATCCCAGTGCATCAGCTTAACCCTTACAGTACCAATTTCTAAAGCTGATCTGGATAAATCACAGCTAAGAAATAGCATGGAATAAAGCAGGAGGAAACATGTTGAGGTCTTAACAAAAAGAAATACCCTTCAGAAACAGCTCAGCTTGGTTTCTGGAAGAGGAAATGTAGTTTCTCTTACCCTGAAGCTTCTGCTTTCCCCTCCCATGTTCTGGGGCAGCAGCACAGCTCCCAGCGCCATAGCCAGTGGGTAAGCAGAAAGCTGCAAAACCATTAACTCCATGGAGATGCTCTTGCTGGTTTGAATAAACAGCCTGCTGTTGTTCTGCACATGTGAGTTACTGTACGACTTGGTGAAAGGTTCTGGATTTATAGCCTTGGGAAATGATTTATTGTTTTAAGGCCACAGCTGATAAAGCTGGGGAAACGCCAGGGTGTGATTTCCCTGTCCCGCCTCTGGCTCAATCCCTGCATCCCGCAGCCGCCGGCCGTACTCTCTAAAGAGAAACCACAAAATCCAGTGGTGGCAAGCGCTGCTTGTGCAGATCTGGGTCCATTTGGGCACAGACCCAGCCAATCTGCTCTGTTTCCAGTGCTGAACATCTTCAGAGAGGCTTGGGTTAAAAAGAGCCATTGGTTGTGGAGCAGTACAGGGGGAGAAGGGATTGTGGAAATCATAGGTTTGGTAAGAGTCCGGAAAGAGCTGTTTTCAAAGCAACCATGAAGTGAATCAATTGAATTATCAGTCAAGTTGTATTTAAAACACTGATCCCATAAATTGGAATGAGAGTGGCCTCCTTCAGATAATTCCCCTTGAAAGCACAGGAAAAGAAAGATATCGGAAAGTCTGGTGGTTGCTCCTCAGCAGACAACCTGCAGCCACCGTCTGGCATGCAAAGCTGTCCCATATAGAATCACAGAATGGTTTGGGTTTGAAAGGACCCTCAGAGCATCCAGTTCCACGCCTCGGGATAACTCTTTAGGTCCTCTTTCACCAAGGCAAAGCTTGGTTTGGGGTCAGGCTGACTCTCCCCTCTCATGAGGAAGGCAGACCATGTAGCACCCACCAGTGGGACCCCAAGGGACCTTCAATGTCTTCTCACAATCCCCCATCCTACCTTCTTCTGCCTTCAATACTGCTGTCAAGGAGCAGGATATATGGTCTCTGAATGGCACTGGAGAAGCTGCTCAGTGTCAGGATGAAAGACAAACCCTCAGACCTGACAGCAGCGCACCACAGGGATGCTTTATCCACATCCATCTTTACAGCATCATTAGTGAGATCTTGAGCTGCTGGAACTAAAGTGCAACCTCCCCTAAATCCAGCCATACCTAGAGATACTTCTGCCACAGGCACCAGATTATGCTCATTGGAGGCTACAGGTATGCAAAATCTTACTTAACACCAAGGTTCTTACCTGTGGTATTCCTCCTCTGCCCATTGGGAATGCTGGGAAGTTTCAGTCATTAGTTGCCAAGTAATTTCACACACCTCAGACCACAGCACTCATGTTCATGTGGGAAGTTGCTGCTACCGCTGTACTTACCTCCAACTCCAGGTTCCTGTGGGATTTGCTGCATTGAATGAGCACATGGGTTAGCATGCCTTGGATGTAGCTCTGTTCTGTCCAGCCATCTCCTGTACAACAGAGAGAACTGTGTTCTATAAGAAGGGCCTCCTCCCTCCACCCTTTCTCATGCATTAGGCATCCAGCAGAGAGAACAAGGAAAAGGGTGAAGATAGTCTGTCCCTATCTATAATGTCCTTGAAGGAGGAATTTACACTCAGCAGGCTCTTGGTATGAAAAGGAGAGCAATGCTTCACCCAGCTCCCTGAGAACTGGTGGGGCATGAGCTGTCCTCCCTGGACAGACACACTGGGGATGGGCTATAGGCTGCAATCAGGCATCCTTGCCTGATGTAGTCAGATGAGAGCTCTGTCACTGCTGGGGCTACTTCTGACCCTGCCATTCAGCCTACATCCCTCTGAACAAGGTTATTCGTACGTTAAAGGCTGAAACTCAGGTTTCCGAAGTCCTCATTAAACAAACTAGGGTTGGCTCTCCAGAAGATGGGTAGAAAGGCAAATGTTTCCCTTTACAAGTGCAGTGTCTAGAAAAAAGGCTAACCCTGGCCTGTTCTAGATAAGGGAAAGAGTAGGTATGCCTTAAATATTTCTATTACTTCAAAGTTCATAAATCTATTGGTTTAAAACTGTCAACAAGAAAGAGGAAATATGAGCTAGAGACATGGTTATCACCAGGAAAGGAATTTCCTCCAAAGGGAGAACAAGACAGTAAGTCCAGGAAAGAGGGACAGATAGGGAAATACCTCTATGAGATGTTAGGAATCTGGACAAGTCTGATCTATGAATATCTTCTCATTGACTCCAACACTAGAGAAGGATGATCAGGGAAGACTGGTTTTCAACTCACCAGAAAAAGTGAAGTAATGGAAACCTCATGGATTTATTGGTATTATTTTGTTGGCTTGGTTTGGATTTTTTTGTTTTCCTTTAAAGCCTTTAAAATAGGTCAGGCTTCCGTCAAAAAAATCCCTTTGTCCAGCTGGCCTGATCCTGCTTTTTGGTATCCCCAGGAACGACAATCATGTGGCAAAGAAGTGGTACGGTCTGCAGGGCATGAAGAAAGGGTGGAAACCATGGGAAAGAGAAAGAAGGAATGCAGACCATGGAAGGACTGCGTTAGATGTGAAAGAGTAAGGAAGGACCTTTTGGTCTCAGCCTAAAAAAGGGGAAGAGCACAGAAGGGAAGAGGAAGAGGGGAAAGCCAGGCCTGATGAGTGCTGAAGTCTGTGTCTGCTTTTGGTTTGTGCAGGGTGAAACAAATGGAATCACCCCTCATAAGCAGCTTTTCCGCTCAGAAGCATCCAAACCACCAATGATGCTCAGCTTTGCTGCCATCAGTATCTCTCCAAACACAGCCCCCATTTAAGACTTTGAACCTACCGATGCTGTTCATCCTTTCCCAGCTATTGAACATGTCTGGGGCACTGCTGCTCGTAGGAAAGGACACTTAAAGAGCCAATGCATTCCTGAACAGTGATGGGAAAAGGCCAGAGTTTATATTAAAAGTGCTCAACACCATATCAGGCAGTGCCTGCAGAAGGCTGCAGCAACAGGATCCTCACATGGAGTGAGCACTGTGATTGTTATCACTCAAGAGGGCGATGGGGGACTCCTGTGACAATGCTGAGGACCAAAATACGTGCTTCCCTAGAGGTGTAGCAACAAATCCTCAAAAGATGGGATATGGCTCCTAACTGGAGAGTGCCTGCACTGCCTCCCAATGCAAATGGTACTGAAAATGGGGCATCTGAGATGATACCTTCACTGTACTCACCAGGCTGAAATGGTCATGGCCTGGCCCGTGGAGATGGAGCCTCCCCATCACCCCTTGCTCCGGACACAGCACTGCCTGGTACATCCACTCTGGGAACACATTGAAGACTCCAGTTCCCAGAGCTGTCAGAGCAGCACCAAATCCACCAAGACCATGTTCAAACGAACACATTACAACAGATAAAGGATCAGATTGTTCGATGCTTCTGCCTCCTACCTGAGAGCCACACAGCAGCAGAATTGCAGCGATCCCAAATTTCATCCTCTCTCTGTAGAGCTGAAAATGGTTCTTTAATAAGCCCCATCCTTCCCCACCCTTTCCCTTCTCCTTTTATCTCATTCTGCCTAAAGTCACCATCCTGTTTTAGGGCAAAGTTCCCACTGCTGCCAACCCCTCCCCTCCGTCCTTGTGATAACCCAGTGTTTTCAGCCTGTGCTCTGCTCTGGGGGTAAGCAGTAACTTGCTCATAGAAGACTGTTTACATTTGAATATAAGTCCAATTACACCAGCCCATCTAATAGTCTGCTCTGTATATGTTACCGAGTACTTAGGACCAGTTTTTTGAAAGCCATTATGCTCATGTGATTTTCCTCAAAGCCTTTCCAAGGGATTTTGTTTTGACAGGAGGGCATTAAGGGGGTGAAACTGATAGCATAAGTACCACTTACAGACTTTGATCAGCTTGGGTCATAATTCTCTGGGAGAAAGTCTTGTATATATTAGAGAAGGAAATTCATTTTATTGCCGCTGTGGCTTTTCTTTTCCTGCTGGTAACGTCCAAGCACTTGTACTTGGATAGTTTTTGTGTGCAGAGCTGGAGTACAAGGTGATTGTCCTCCTTCCCAGCACAAGAAAGAAGGTACCAGCAAGAGGTACCCCAAGAGGACGGTTCCCTTCAGAGAGGTGGTGGATGCACCATCCCTGGAGACGTTCAGTGCCAGGCTGGATGCGGTTGTGAGCAGCTTGGGCCAGTTGAAGATGTCCCAACTCATTGCAAGGGGTTGGGCTAGGTGAGCTTTGAAGGTCCCTTCCAACCCAAACTATTCTATGAGCCTATGACACCATCCCACAAAATGGTGAGAGACACCTGCAAACCTCTTTGTCCACATGTGCTGGAATTAGGTGTTATATGCATCTGTAAATATGGACCTTACTGATACCCACAAAGTATTATTTGAGACGCCCCATTCCCAGCCTAATGGCCTGATAAGAGCTATATGAGAACTGACTAAAACATCTCAGAAGTTTCTGCAGCCATGCCATGAAGATGATCAACTTTTGCCTTCAACCCAGGTGTTACTCTAGGGAGAGGAGAAGCAGAACTGATGGCACCATAGATTTCAAGGTGAAGAGATGTTTTCTCATAACTTACTCTGCATCTCAGAACCTGCACACACAGGGGAATAGCTGTCGCTGTGTTTGGCACAGAAAAGCATGGTCCACAGGCTAAGAGAGCAAGCAGTGAACTGGTTGCACCAACATCACAAGCTCAAGTGAGTGAGTGATGGGAGCTCAGATGCATGTTTAAAGCAGGGTGGGTAGATGGGTTGAAGAAGCCACATTCTGTAGGAAGAGTCAAACTTGGTCATTGGTGCTTTTGGCCAAATGAAGAACACCAAGGAAGAGCTCAGCCGGTGGGGAAGTGCTGCAGTATCAAAACTACTGCACACCTGAGCTGCTCATAAAAGCTACAAAGACAGAAGAATTGTGGAAATCACCCTTTGCACTTCTGATAGCGATTCTGTGGCCTGGTCAGGGGTGTTCCTGCTGTTTCCCTTGATGCCACTGTGAAATGAAGGGACAGGAGAGCATGGCCAAGCCATCTCCTGGAGCCAAAAGCCATCTACAGTTGTCACGCATCTCAGCAGCACCTTGTCAGCAGGTAGGAGCTGGCTATGGTCTGTAGCCTGGAGTCATCAAGGAGGTTCCCTCCTTAAAGACAAGCTGATGATGTTGCACTTTAGGGCAGAGTTGTGTGAATCTGTTCCCTCTTTCCCAAGACTCCCATGTCTTGATCTTCGCCACCACAGGAGAACAAAATATATGTGCAACCCTCCTGTATTCACTATAAAATTCATTTCTGCAAGATATTTGGAGTGAAGTTACTCCCATTTAGCATTGGCAATCTAAAGCAGTGTCTGGTCTAAGGTAAAGTTCATTCTAACCATAATGAGAAGATGATTGACTCCTCAAGGAGAATCTTTCCACCTCCTTGGCCATCTCTAGAGGTGCCAAGGAGAGTAGAAACAAAGCACAAAGAGCTGAAGCAGACACCCTGCCTTCAGCTAGAGCCAGAATGATTCCTCTCTTCAATCGGTGTCTCTACAGTGATCCAGAAGCTGCATCATAGAGGAGAAAAGCAAACAGAAAACCAAACAGAAAAAACCAGACACACAAACCCCCCTGTAAGACAGGCTTGTAACTTGGCAGAACAACCCCCCAAAAGGCAGAAGCAGTGTGTATTTCCTATGTTGACCCCTTCAGCATGACTGCATTTCACCCCAGCTGAACAAATAGCTCTGAAGGCTTTCCTCCCAGTGATACCCCAGTCCATCTTGTCAGATAGAAGACGTTTATGGCAGCTTGAACAAAGCTTAGATGAACTTCTAAACCAGTCCCAAGCATGATATGCACACTTCTATTGCCAGGGGCAGTAGTAAATAGATGCAGAAGGAATATTGGGATCCCATCTCATCTGAAGTCTAGCAGGGACTTAACTTTGGATCAGCAGCTATGTAGCCCTAATGCAACTCACATGTGAGCATTTCACATGAAGGGAGTGCTTTAATTCCTGCCCAGGCCAGCCAGCCAAACAGTGTAAACCTGGGTCTGAGATCTCCCTGCAAGCAGGATGCTTTAAGCAGTATTGGGTCCTTTGACAGGGCAATACATCACTGACAGGTACTGAAAAGAACAGCCCCTCTTCATCCTTACCCCCACTTCCTGCCAAATCCGGATTGGAATCGAGAGCGGAAATGTTTGTGCATCGCTAGTGAAGCTGGTTGGAAAATCGTTGTCAAAACAGATTTCCATCAGAAAACGACACCCTGTTGGCTTTGGCAAATTTTTGTTCGGGAACAACGTGGAGAGAGGAAGAACTGTAAATGTCAGCGTGCCCTTTTGCCATTTCCCCCAATGAGAAGGATGGACTTTCTTGCTTCGAAATGACTTTTCTTTGACATTCATCTTCTACATTCAGCTCAAAACAAATCAACTTTTCTACCAAAATGGAACTTGTTGACTACTCTCGGAGGGTTTTCCCCTTTTGGAATGGAATATGCAGGAATCCTAGGATACTGGCTTTTATCCAGTTCAGAATGGCATCAGAGGAAAAAACAACCCTTGGGTTCTTTCTGGTGAGTCAAGACCTATTCTTCATGCTAGCCAGGGCTCTGCACTCTCACCTGGATTCCTTTCTTTCCTTGCTCATCCTGGAGTGATGGGCTTATCTTCAGTGTAACCTTTCCCTGAATTTCCAGCTCTAGCACTACCTTTCTTTCCTGCTTCTCCTCTCCCAGTCCCAGTCCCCTCAGAAACCATAGACTCATAAAGTGGTTTGGGTTGGAAAAGACCTTAAGATCAACCAGTTCCAACCCCCAGACCAAAAGCAACTTGGGTACCACATATTCAGCTGGAATCCAGCAGATGGGAAGTGTTTCCTCTGGAAGTCACAAGATATCCTCATACTCCCAACCTTTCTCCCAGGGTTCAGCTATGGCCCTTGGCCTGGGAAGCGCAGCAGCAGATCTCGGTGCCCTCTCCTCCTGCTGCCAGCCATAGGAGTGACTGTCTTCTCTCATTCTGCCTTCACTCACACTCCCTTTCTCCAACAAGGACTCTAATCCACAAGGATTTCCCTTCCCCTCTCCTGTGAAAAAGCAAAAGCAGAACAAACGTTGGGAGAAAAACTCAAGTGTGTCTCCCTATAAAACCAGCTCCAGCTTTTCAGCTCAGGCATTGTCTGGTGAAATGTGATCTACCTTTTCCTCTCTCCAATAGGTTCCCCAAACAATTGAGGATTTGATTCAAAGGAGTGTAATAGAGATGCATTTTGCTTAAGCTCAACCATCTGCAGCAAAGTGCCTCATCCCTGCTGACTGTGCGGCCGTCCTCCGCCGTCAACAGACAGTAGATCTATAGGGAGAGTGATCCCCCCCCATATGGCTCCATAAAGGGCACTCATATCTATCTTACAGAGAGCTACAGCTTGTTAAGACACATGGCATGTCATTTCTTACCTTGGAGTGCAATTCCAGGCTCATACCAGCTTTGGTAAATGGGGAACTGGGACTCTGCTCCATCACCGCAGTGTTTCCCAGCTTCTTTGCGGTGAAAGAGGAATGAAAAGGTCTCAAATGCACTCTTGTGTGACCTCAGCAAATGCAACTCCCAGTTACTGAGCACTGACATTGCAAACAGATTCTGTAACGAGCCTGGAAAAAGAGCAGCCCTCAACACAACAGCCTCAACTTCAGCTATTTCAGATACACACTGAAGGTCCCAAGTGCACATCAGCAACCACAGAGTAAAACAGGGCAGGTGAAGCAGAGGGATTGGCCTTGACCATACCATCCTGCACAGCAGAGTTTTCAGTCCATGATGATCAGACCCACACAGAGCCATAGGGATCTGTGTGAGATACCTGGGGGAAGCAAGTCTGTAATCAGGAGTTTAAAATGCCTATGCCAGGCTCATGGAGAAATTGAGGGTGGGGGGGAAAGAACATGCATCTTGGGAAGGGATTGAAACCAGCCAGACTAAACCCCTGTTTTTAACTCAGCTGAAGCTGATGAAATGTCTCCCTCCTCAGCCCCACATCTTCCCCACATGCAGTAGATTTATCTTGCTTGAAACTACCTAAATGTTCCCACAGGGACTTTCCAATGCAGGTCTGCTCTCCAGCAAGCAAGCAAGCCTGCAAAGCCAAGCCATGCTCTGATCCTGCCTTGCCCAGAAGCGCAGGAGGTTTTGAAGGCAGTGCCAAGGATTCCCCTTGGGTTTGCAGCTGATTCAGAGTAAGGGCCAAGCTCCAAGTGCATGTCACCACAGGCAAGACCGAGCACCTCAGAAAGGATCCTTCCCTCCCATCTTGGTAGCCCTGGGGAAACTGCACCTCAACACAATTCAGCTGCCCTGAGGGCTGGGGGAAAGGATTCTGAGCTTAGAGCCAAAAAGCAACTGCATCATTTTGTGGCCAGCTCAATGTGCTGCGGGAGCAGTGGGTTTTACCAAGGGGTTACAGGTTGCCGGACCTCCCTGATGTGATGAAACTCAGCTGCTGGAGGCAGGAGAAAGCACTTTAGATAAGAGGCCAGCAGAGGGGAAAAAGGAGGAAGCATGCTGGATATTTGATGCTGTCAATCATAGGTCTCACAGGGTCCCTATGGAAGGGTCTGGAGTTCAGAGAGCCGCAAACATCCACACCTCTGTCCCTCCGGACAGCACAAGCAATGCTCTCTGCTCAGGTGGCCATGCAACACATACAGGACCCTCCTCCCTGGCTGCTGCACACCTTCCCCAGGGAAGATGCTTCAAAACATGGGGCTGGTGACCCTCAGTAATGCAGGGAAATTCAGGCTGACAAGTTATTGATAGCATCAAGCAACACTTGAGCTGCTCTGCGGACCCCAGTGCTCCCTGCTCCCCTCCACACACATGGTGGGAGCAAGGGATGTGTTTCAAGGTCCCACCTGGCCTCACACTTTCCTTCCTGCCACTTCCAGGTGCCTTCATTGAGGACAATCAATGTGCCCCAGCCTGCCCTCCCCTCACTGAGGAATGAGGCAACTCATTGCTGGGATAGAGGAGCAGATGCTGGGATGGCAAGGGGGTAAAGAGGAGAAACCCCAGGCTTCCTGTGCAAAGCAGCCTTTCAGCATTTGGCTTTCTCAGCGCGTCTCTTGCTAGGAAGGAAGAAAGAAGGGGAATGGAACTGAACAGGCATTTAAACACACGCACTTAGTAGATCAAATCATTGCTAGAAATCAGTCTATATTGCAGATCTGCAGAGCAATGCTGGATGCTACTGAAGGACCTTGCCCTACACATGGTCTAAATATTTAACTATATCCTTTTCTTCCCCCAAAAACATCTCTGTTGCATTGTTAAAATGGCATCATTCCAGCCCTTGTGAAGGGAAAGCTGATGGCAAGGAGCTCTGCTGCCCATACTGAGTGCCTCCAAAGAAAGGAAGGCAGTTGATGGTGATGCCCAGGCACCAACTTGCAGGAAACCCTCTGTGAAAGCGTGGTGACATCTCAAGGATGCAGGAAGAAGTAAGGCCAGCCACGTTTTCTGTTTGCTTTGTCTTAAGAGCAGTGTGACAAACTGACCTTCACAGTAGCAGCCCTGGAAAGCAGCAGCATTTCTTTTGGCCAGATGAAGAGTAAAACAATGAAGCAAATGAAAGGATGAATAACCTGTGGTTTCCTGGGCTACAAGGAAGCTCTCGAGTGGAAATCTCTGTTTCCCAATATTCTGTTCATTTTGCATGGCTCAGGACCCAGACTCTTCTGCAGACTTAGACATGCAGCTATGGAAGCAGAGGCACTATGAAGGGGAGAACAGCAGGGATAGCAACCCAGGGTTGCTAACATGAAGTTAACCTCCATTTACCACCAAAGGAAGCAGAGCTCCAGTATTTCTTGCCCACCTTACTTTGGATGTGTTATCCAGTCTTCTGGAGCTGCCCATCCTTCTCCAGTGAGCACCTAAAAGCCCAGCAAAGGTGACCTGAGCTCCAGGAGCAGCAGAAGAAGGGCTGTCCCATGAGGAGGGATGAGCTGGGAGCTGAGGGTGACCCTGGCACAGGCAATGCCCTCACACCAGTGTGGTGCTGTTGTGCAGGGTCCAAACAGGGCCATTGGCAGGCTCCAAGTGAGTGATGGATCAGGTTCAGAGCCTACCCAGAACAGAAGACAAGGCCAGGGACACGACTTGAGGCAAAAGATGTATCTAGAAAACAGGGATATAGGCAGACTACTAAAATAAAGGCTTCAGGTTTAGACAGGACAAGAGACAAATTACTTACAGGTCTGAAGTTCACACAGCAGATAGGGGTAGAGAAGAAATACCTCGAGCAGATGGCTCAGGTGCACACCAGAGGCAGGGCAGGAGACAAACTGCCTGCAGAACATGTCCACAGTCAACCCAGGAGGCCAGGCACAGACCAGGCACAGGTACCACATAACCCAGAGGAGGAACAAAACCTCAGAGTTTCCCTTAAATAGAACTCCAAGGCCATGGGAAGAGGAGGGTGGAAGCCGCAGGTGAGGCTGTTCAGGTCAATCAAGGCCAGTCAGTGCCTTCAGAATACCAGCTTGCAGCTGCTGTAGTGTCTGGTATGGCCAGGGAGAGGCTGATGGGATAACATCAAGGGTCCTTAGGTCAGAGTTAGGATATCTCACTGAGGGAACACCTTCCAAGAGCATGCAAGGATCTAGGAGCATCCTGTTGCCCAGGCCTGTGAGTTAGGCTGATGGGGAGCCAACAGAAGGAGATGATGTGACAGATTAGCTGAAAGGTGACAGATGGGACTGATGTACCATTTCTACCCTCGACACCATAGAAAAAGGCCTGTTCCAATGCCTGAGCATCCATCACCAGAGCAGAGGTCTTTCCTTGGAGCATTCCTTCCCAACCAATAGATTCATAAAGCTGGTTGCTGCCCCTGGTCATTAAACCACCTCTGTTCCCTAAACTCACAACGCTGTTCTGGGCAGAAAGGAAAAACACAGCAGCCACCATAGCTTGTGGAAGACAGCTCTCAAATGCACCTCTTAGAGGATGACCAGACTTTGAAGGTCTTTGGATGCCAGAGTGGGATTCTTCACCAGGGACTGTAGTGATAAGACAAGGGGTGATGGGTTTAAACTGAAACAGGGGAAGTTCAGGTTAGATCTAAGGAAGAAGTTCTTTACTGTGAGGGTGGTGAGGCACTGGAATTGATTACCCTANGTGATAAGACAAGGGGTGATGGGTTTAAACTGAAACAGGGGAAGTTCAGGTTAGATCTAAGGAAGAAGTTCTTTACTGTGAGGGTGGTGAGGCACTGGAATTGATTACCCTAAGAAGTGCTAAATGCTCCATCCCTGGCAGTGTTCAAGGCCAGGTTGGACAGAGCCTTGGGTGACATGGTCTAGTGCGAGGTGTCCCTGGCCCGTGTCAGGGATTTGGAACTGAGTGATGTTAAGGTCCTTTCCAATCCAAACCATTCCGATTCTAAGGTGCACAAAGCTTCACACCCCCTGAGACTTTAACTGTTGCTCTGCATCGAGTGTCCATCAAGTGTGCAGAGGGAAGCAGGCAGGGGAGGGGAAACTCAAACGCTATCTGCTGCTTGCCGAACAGGAGGCAGCTTCCAAGAACACATTGACGTATTGTACAGCAGAGGGAGGCCTTCCGAGCACGCTTTGACTTGATGCCAGGCTTAGGCAGTGTGCTGCTTTGTATTAATTTGTGTAACTTCATGAGGAAACTGTGCTTGGCTTGCATGTGAATTTTAAATGAATTGTTAACACGTTTTTATGAATGGAGGAGTTGGGGTTAGCTGGGGGGTTGGCTGCTTGTTGTTTAAAGCAGAGGAAATCAATCAGGGCTTCTCGCTAAATAAAACTTTATTGAGCGGTAATAAACAGATGCTTCCAAAAAAAAAGAACCCGTTTCAAACCACATAAAAACCCAAGTGAAAGGTGCTTGACTGCTTCAGCATGAATCGCAGGTCAGGAAAGGTGTATCTGCATTACAGCACCTCATGGGCTTTCCTAACATCAAGAAGGAAGATGTACTAATGTGCTACATCAGTGCCTTAGTGGAGGATGGAAGATTTGCCTATGACCCAATGTCTGAGGCCATTGAGAGATCCTATGAAGCAACAGCCAGATTCCAGTTGGGAGATGCTTCGATGCAGGATGCTTCGCTGTGCCAAAAGCTGCCCGTTGCACTTTGTAATGCAGGAATACACCCACTTGTCTGTGCTTTCTGCTTCCCATCCATCCTTTTCCATCCTTTCCAGAGACTTTTGGCTCATAAGATGGTTGGGAAACACAACCTCCCACATCTGTTTCTTTATCCTTCTCTTAGCAGTGGCAAAGGGGATTGTGCTTAAGGTTGCTGCTGGGGAATAGGGAAAATAGAAGTGAGAATATTCTGGGGGTTTTCCTACGAAGATCTGGAGCAAGTCAGCTTGAATCAAAAGCAAAGGAGCAGCTCTCACTATGGTGAGACCCTCTCTCCTCTGCTACTGTTGGAAAAGTGGGGTCACAGAGCTACAGAAAGGCCACTTACACTAAGAGGAAGGCACTTTGGTAGCCTCTGCAGTGAAGTTATTCCTCTCGCTCCATTCTGCAGTCTCAAGAATGATAAACATCAGATGTCAGCATGGATATGAGAGAGAAGAAAGAGGAGAGAGCTAAAGAAGAAAAATGTACAGGTCTACAGGATCCCCAGGGCTTTGGCTACTACATGGCAACCAGGTCTCCATCAAAAGGAGCAGAGCATCTCCTGCAGTAGAATGAAAGCAACCTCCTGACTATGCAATAGAAGTGTAAATAATAGAGACTAAAGAATAGATCCAGGCCAAGAGAAACCTCAAGTGGAGGAAGTTCACACTATTCCTGCAAGCTGAGTTCTCCAAAGCCAAACTCTCCCAGCCAGGAGACAAACCAATTCTGCAACTTTCTCTCCCCAAAATCCAAGTCATTCATCTTGGAGTGGGAAACTCGGACTGGAAAACCAATGGGCTGGATCTTGATGCTTCTATTACAGGCTTGTGTTACGGTGTTATTCATGAAAGGTCCTGCAGACTGAATGACCAGATCCTGGGTTGCTTCCAAGGCTTGTTTAAACTTTCCCATCTTTTTCACAATCCCATGTGACTTTAGCGAGTGCATTGATTGATGCTGCTAAAAATCCATGCTCCTTCTTCCCACTCCACAAAGTATGTGTTTTGGAATGTCTCTCAATTGCTTTTCATAGTGAGCTTCTCACTTGCTGGAGATCACTGGGTTTTGTTGTTAAGTAAGTGGATGACTTCAAAAACCAATTCCCTGGTCTCTGCCCTTGTGTGCTGGCTGCCACTTTGTGGTGGTTGAGGACAGAAGACAGATCTTCAATGTTGATGATTTCATTGGGTGCCATGGTTTAGTGTGAGGTATCCCTGCCCATGGCAGGGAGGTTGGAACTGGATGATCTTAAGGTCCTTTCCAACCCTAACCATTCTATGGACACCTCAAGGAAAACACAGCATTGTTCCTTCAGCTGCAGAGGCTGGTGTTCTGTACCTTTGTGTGTCATGGTTACAATAGCTGGCATTCCATAAACCAAAAACTTCAACTGGAGCATTGGATTGTTGTGTAGCATCTCCATTTTGCCCATATCCCTGATGCTGATGGGTGGGATAGGGCAGGGTTCTTTCTTTGTCATCAGGTAATGCTGCTTCTCCATAGCACATCCCAGCACAGCAGCATCAAATGAGCTTTTCTATCTCACCTACTGTTAAAAGTTCAAAGGTAGGGGATAGCAACTAGCTTTCCAGACACCTTTAAAACCAGGAAGAAAAGGGCAGCTCTTCTAACACGTCATTCATCCATTCCTACTTAAGGTATGGCTGCTGCTGGGATGGACTGAATCACCCAAAGAAAGCACTTCTGCTTCTCCTCTAAACTTCAAAGACCAGCTTAAAAGATACATCACACTCTTGCATCACAAAGCCCAGAGCCAAGCTCGAGCTGTCCATAGCTGTACATAACCCAGGATATCCTGGAGTGTTTTGTGGGCCAGGAAGCACAAGGTTTATTTCTGACTTTTACCTTCATAGCACCTGTGGGCAGGACAAATTGGAACCTTCAGCTTTGCTATGGGGTTAAAAGGGGCAGGGAGCACAAGAGCTTTCAGGGTTGGAAACAGAACGTTTGCTACATAGGGACTGGTGCAGAGTGGGATTGTGGTTTGCCTGAGCATAGGAAATGCAGCATCACTCAGCAAAACGGAGCTTATAAAGACCTGAGGCTCTTCTGGGAGACAATTGAATTTGACCAGCATAAACTCCAGGTTTTCTGATGAAATTCAAACCAGCCAATAGATCCAGGGCAGGCAGAAACAAGCCAGACCAACAATGGTGGTTGTGTAGGTTGGGATTTGCTACCTTTCCACTTACCACCCATAGCACAAAACCACACATCGCCGGGCAGAAAAACATCAGCGCCTGATTCTTGAAGCCAATGCACCTGAGATGTCAACACCACCAAGGCACAAACTCATTCGCAACGTTGCAAGACTCACGGGGTAGAGAAAGATGACTTCCAGCAACCCCAGTCTGCAAGTGAAGGTTGTAAAACCCATGACATGAAAGAAAGCTAGAAAAAGAAAGAAGAAGAAGAAAGAATGAAGGTCGGGTTTTCACTCTGTGCCTTCTGAGCTCATAAAAGGTCACATTTCCTGGCCGTTTTTGTGAGTAGGAGTGTTAGAAATGGACTTTATTTAAAGAAAATGAAAGCTCCAGTAATTACACAGCTTCAGGAGCCAGGACTCTAAGAAAAACACCGAGTATTGCAAGAGTTGGCAACTCTGCCTGTGGAAAAGGACTGAGTCACGGTGGCTTTTTGGACTCCTTGGTGGGGGAGGAAGACCACTGCAGCCACTCTGGGAGAGGTGGGGAGCTTGCTCAGTGTGGCTGTGGGTCCACCAACCATCTCTGCAGCATCATTACGCATGGCTATGATGGGAGACACGGAGGGTGGCATGGCCAGGACTGGGGATGCTGAGCCTGCTATGTAGTGCAGAAGGGACCAAAGTGCAGCATCTGGGGCAAGAGCAGGAGGGTGGTGGAGGGGAATCCCTGGGCTTGCAGGCACAATGTCTCATTCCACCCTGGAAAAATGTGTTGAAGAGAATTCCTTGCAAAGCATTAGCTTGCAGGGAGGTAAAATCCCTCTTTTCCTAGGCAAAGACTTTGAAATACTGAACTGTTCCATCTTTAAAGGGATGCAAACAGACATGGGCTTATCCTGCCCAGTGCTAGCAGAGAAAGGTAGAGGGAGGATCAAGACATTAAACATGGGCAGCACAGCAGGAAACGGTTATCTTATGCTTGGCTTGAAGAATGCAATCAATATTTTAGCAGTCCCAAAGCTGTGTTACTGTTCTTGTACCTAATGTCCTTCCAGCCTACCACCTCCCAAACTAGCTTTGTCCTGCTATGTCCCTGGTCTCAATGCGTTTTAGTTACATTACTTCTTCAAGCTGAATCCCTGAGAGTCAGAGAACCTCTTCAAGTCCACTCTTCTGAAGTAGCCAGGTGAACCCTGGAGTCAGGACTGGGCTGCTATCTGGTGTCTGGAGGAAGAACCAGCCCCTGTTTCATTGCAGTATCTGTCCATGCATCCCCCAGCAAGGCTGTGCATCCCAGAGGACACACAGCAGGCATCAGGAAGCCTCTGAAGCCATCACTTGCATGGCAGCAGTGGGACAGAGGGAAGCACTGGGAGAGAAGCCACTGGCTGGTGATGCTGTGTGTGGGAGCAGGATAAAGACAAGCAGGGAGCCAGAGCCTAGGAGCCAGCAGGCCATTACCCACAGGGGTGGGATGTCCTGGATCCCCAAAGCCAAGCTGCAATCCATCTCAAGGAAATGGGGGCAGTTCATTACAGGGATTACTTCCAGGCCAGCAGCTGCACAGGCCAATGAGCTCCCCATCGATTTGTGACTGCCCTCTTTCCCAGCAGAGGGAGTTTGGGAGAGCCTTCCGCATTGATCCAACCTGTTGTATCCGTAATGGGGCTGCTGCCAGATGAAGTTCACATTAAAGAAAAAGAAAAGTTGTTATTTGCAGATGTGATGAAGCTTCCACTGCTCCAAAGCATTGGCACCGCACCAAAGAAACGATCCTCTTCTCCTTGGCAGCCCAATGAGCAGGGTGACAGCTTTGCTTCACCTCCCTCGTAGTCACCATGGAATTGCTGATGCTGATCAGCAACATCTTGTATTCATAGTCAATGCATTGCAGTCAACAGCCAAGATCCCATGGCTACACTCGAGCAGGAGCAACCCTGAGAGCCCCCTCACCCTTTGTGTGATCAGATGGGCCATCTATGCTGTAAAGGGAGGATACTGGGATCAGGAGCTCACAGCTGGGGACATTTAAAAGCAAGCAGTTGCAGGGCTCTGGCTCCCCTGGGACACCAGAGACAATTCCAGCAGGTCCCTGTGGGTGGCAAGGCTCTCCGAACAGAGCTTCTGACTGGATCAAGGTCTGTGGAACAAGCTCTCTAGACAGAGGTCAGGTGCTTTAATTTGGATCCTACAAAGCCCACCCTCAAAGTCCTATAACTCATGCAGTCACTTTTTTTACCTAAACTCATTTTCTCCATCACTTCTATTTAATTGGCTCCACAGGATGAAGAGACACTCTTACGTTCTCTTACAGACCCCTATATTCCCTCATATAGCAACCGAAGACACTAATAACTCCATCTAATGACAGAGTGAGTGATCCCTGCTAAGGGCAATGGCTGAGTTTATTTATGTCAGCCAAGGGCTGGGTTTATTTATGTCACCTGCTTTGCTCCATGCAGTGCTCCAGCCAGCTCCACTTGGCTTTTTTTAGCAAGCACATTTCATTTTTCACTCCCCACTGTCATCCCCTTCCCTGTCTCATTCAGAAACTTCACCCACTGCTTCTATCACAGCCCGTCCCTCTGCTACCCTGTGATATAAATCAGCATTAATTCTGCTGGGAAAATCCTCTAAATCACTCATTGTCCTCATTATTATTATTTATCTTAGCCTGGAGGTGACACATGCAAACCAAAGCTCTTCTGTTCCACTCGCAAGGGTTTTAATGGGCTTACAGGCTTGGCAACCCAACTGCAACACCTTACGCAGACTTTCCAAATGGAAACGGTTCTGCATCCCTCAGTCTGGGTCCATGGGTCCTCTGTGGGATGTCTCAGAGCCTGCCCTAACTGCTCCTTTCATGGATAGGGTTGGGATGAAGCGCTTGGAGACACATCTCCCTGGAAGCACTTGGGGATCACTGTTGCGAAAGCACTGTGTGTGTGATGGAATCTCCTAATTAAAACTTAACATATGTATATGTCTATATAGGTATGTATATGTATGTGTGCATATATGTATATGTATGCATATATATGCATGTATATGTATGTATGTGTGTATATATGTATGTATACAATATATGGATATATATAATGCATGGATATATATAAAACTATTATGAATACACAAGGACGGCCACACAGACAACTTTTGTCTGGGATTTTCAGAGTGGTTAAGCTGGCAAGTGTTAGTAATTGTTTTCCCCTCATTTAGCTCATAAACTGAAGGAGTTCAAGCTCTGTAGTGCAGCAAAACCAACCGACCAACTCAGCCCATTTCCTCCTCTGCTTCGCCTGATCAGGAACGATGTAAGAAAGAAACTGAAACAGAAAGAGGTAGAAGCCAACTCGCCTTCCCGGAACAAACCCAGATCAGGCACAGAAGCCAATGTGGCAGCTTGTGGTTTGGAGAGAGTCCCCACATTGCATCTGTATTGATGGCACACAACCTAAAAAGCCAGCTCTCTCCTTCCCTGATGCCAACCACACTGAATCTCCTTACCCTCACCTCTCTATACGCTGTACTTTCCAGTCCATTTCCCCTGTGCCGTGGCAGGACAGCACTGGCCCTGTACAGCCGGAATGGTGTGAGCCGACCTCCACACACACACACACACACACACACACACACACACACACACACACACACCCAGCAGCAATAATGCATGGGAATATCGATCCTCGCACTTGTCACTCCGGATGGATGTGCCACCGCTGAATCCCTAACCTTTAGCTGTGCCTGGAGTCTGTAAGCTCCCACCTTCTCCTCCCGGCAGGCAGCGAACACCATGTCCAACAGCCTATTAGCAGGAGAACAGCCTGTCCCCTGTCAAAACACACAAGGTGCCACGGTCCCCATGGGAATGCAGGCAGCTGCTGACAGCGCTCTGGCTCTGCCTGCCTGCCTCCCCTGCCTGCACTGCTGTCCTGCCTGCACCCCAAAACCTGCAGCAGCACCACAGAGCCCGGCTGAAGACACCAATGACCCTGTAGCTAGCCAAGGGAGAAGGAAAAGTAGCTATCGTCTGCTTTCTGGCTTCAGGACCCACTTTCCTTGAGACATAAAAGGGACAGCACTGGCCTTCATCCTGACAGCCCTCCTCATCACCTCAGGGAAGGTGTTCAGGGTGGGATGCATACAAGGAGAATAATTTTAGGGTCACACTATGTGCCTTTTGAGAGCAAGAGCCTTATTTTTTCTTCTTCTGCATTATAGAGTTATTTGTAAGCTTTAACATCCTGGAATGATATCAGGACTGTTTTCATAGTTTCTCTGATACAGGGAAAAAGATGCAGATGGAGTTTGTTACCTGCCTTCATCTAAATGATTTATATTTAGTAGGTACCCAAAACCCCCATGAGAACTTCAACCAGGCAATGACTATTTCAATAGAGACATGACCATACCACACACGGGTCCTGGCTAAACTTGGGTTTAGAGACACCCAGACCCTGGATACATCCTGGGGGTTCTAAGGCATCCTTGATAGAACACTGATATTTCTCCATGTGTAAAATGGGATGCACACAGCCTGAGCTGGGATAAATCTGTTGGCAAGTTCATGTCCACAGTCTGTCTCAAATCACTATTCACAGGAAATAAGGACTTGTTAAACTCTTCAGATTAAACCATTTGCCTGAAGCTTAAAGCAGTCCTGCAAGGCAATTCCTTTTCCATATAGCAAATCCCACTCTGCTATATGGGGCTGCAGTTCACCTATACGGTGAAAGCCCATGTCCTAGTGCTCAGACAACCTTTCCATCACTCCAGCCTCTGGACTAGACATCTGCTAGGGCAGTCCCCAGAGCCACACTGTTCACAACACTTCTCCTAAGGTAGGTCTGACACCTTCAAGTGGCTCCACCTTTCCTGTCCTGGTTCTAAATGGTCACTTAATAAGTTCAAGTTTACCATATGGTGGGTTAAACCCTGTTAGAGTTGAAACTCCTGCACCGCTTTCCTCCAGGCTGTGCTCCATATGGGAGCTTTCCCAACCAACATCCCTCTGGGATGGAGCACACCAGGTTTAATGTCAACCCAGACCTGATTTTTTCAGTCATTTGTAAGGAATCACATCATCTCTGTGTCAGTCAGCTCCCTCCAGTAATAACTTTTGAAATCCATGGGTCCATTTCACTCAACTCAGACTGAAAAAGCCCCAAAAGCATTAGGATTTGGCTTGGTTTGATAGCCATAGGCATCTGGAGAGAGGGAAAACTCCAGCTGCGGCTTAGAGCTCAGCATGGCCATTAGATGCTGGAAAAGGCACGAGAGATCTTTGAAAGGCCTCAACCTCAGGAAGTGTTTTAATCAGAACTCATACCTTATTACGCACGTGATAATCCAGCCATGAGACACAAAGCCATGGGAAACCTAAGCTCCTGCTCCTCATGGATCAACTTCAACGAGGAAAAGAACACCATAAACGCAAATAAATTACAAGAAGATACCTTTTATAAAGCAGAGACCCCTGGAGCAGGCACTTCTGAGACTCCTGATGTA
Organism: Agapornis roseicollis; assembly: GCA_002631895.1. Classification (NCBI taxonomy): domain Eukaryota; kingdom Metazoa; phylum Chordata; class Aves; order Psittaciformes; family Psittacidae; genus Agapornis; species Agapornis roseicollis. Next base: position 58,615 of record NDXB01003597.1, on the reverse strand, counting down.
GCAGACATGAGCTTGGGACTGCAAACACTCACTGCTAAAACAAGGAGAGAGAGACACCGAAGAGGATTTCCACCCAGAGCTAGAGAGGATTATAGGTGCCAAGGTCCCCTTGGATGAGATTGAGATAAAAACCTTTGACCAACTCTACCTGCTCAAAGGATGGCTTGCTTTTAATGACAATTCTTGCCTGAACTGTGTTTTTTTAGTCTACTTTTATCCTATTTGTGTAGAAGTTGTTACAAGACCAGTCAAAACCTTGAATTCCTATTAAACCCCAGTTTCTCTTACTGGAGAAGATCCCCTTTGCTAAGGCAGTAGCTTCGAGCCAGTAGCAAATAGGGTTTGATTAATTTGATCTTGATTACACCTAAAAGACTTGGGTTTGGCCAGAGTTCTATTCTGATGCAAAATAGGTGGAAATTCAGTCAGAACAAACCACGCTGTATTTTTCTAAACACAAACCTTTTGGCAAGCCCAATAATGGAGAAAAGCCACTTTGATTTGTTGGTTTACAACAAAATGCTCCATTACAGACCACTTGTAGTCAAAAATATCTCTGTTTTCCTCACAAATTGTTCTCAATGTCTTGAGTGCAAAATTCGATTCATTTCAGACTAAATAGAAGGGGGGTTGACCCAAGAATATTGTTTCTTGTTTTCTCATGCATACAGAAAAGCTGTAGCTCTGCTGCTATTTGTTCTCCTGCAGACTGAACCGACACCGTTTCTGTCCTCAAATCCAAAGCCACAGGCTAAATAGCAAAGTCTAACACACACCTTTGCATGGATTCAAAGTTCACCTTTAAACGTTACTTGTTCCTCTAGGTTATATGCATGTAGGTAAATGTGATCTTAATGAAGGTTGGGGAAGAGGACACATATTGGCTTTTCCATTTAATGTATCACTGATTTGAGGAAGCTTAGAATTGTAGCATAGTTAGGATTGGAAAGGACCTTAAGATCATCCAGGATGAGCTGTGACCTCCTGTTTCACAGCAAGCTGCAAGTCCCAGCTTCACTGGACTGGCAACCTGAGCCAGGAATTCCCTCTGATTTCCTACTCCAACCACTTGATTCCTCCTGCTTCCTTTAGTATTACATTTAACGATCCCTGACATGCTTTTGGCAACCTCCTCGGAGATAATCAGGTTGTAGCGCTTGAGACCAGCTCTGCTCAGATAAAACAAAACTGAGTGATAAAAACCAGCGATGCCTTTGCAGATCAGAGGCAGAGCAGCGGGGAGCACGTTGTGTTTGGGACTTTTGATCAGAAGAGAACGCGCGTTCCTCCTTAGTGCTGTAATACAACAGGCACAAGATTCTTCTCTATCAATTGTCAGGCCGGGGTTAGGGCTGGAGCCTTCAGCCCTGTCTGCAAAGCTCAGCCTCTTCCTTGGTGGATTGCTCACGGCTTCTATGTTCTGCTCTCACAGATATTTCTTAGTACAAATCATGCCAAATACCTTCTGTCCTAACAGACCTCAACTCTCTTGCAGCTGCCCTTCAAATCTCAGCCTTCCCAAGGGTTAAGCCTGAAAGTTTTACTAGAGAACAGAAAACTGAGAGAGAGAGAAGAGTGGAGGGGAGGGAAGAAAAGAGAACTAAAAAGAAACTAGCAACAACAATATTAATACAAAACCCAAAACCACCCAGTTGCTGGATCTCAAAGATATGCACTCCAACTCTATTGATTTCATTACACCTCTGCTGCCTGACCCATTAAGCATGGCTCACTGGTAAGGTGTAAGATATCCAAGTTGCACTTTGTTACCTCCTTAGACATCTCTTGTGCCTGGAGACGTCCAACACCTCCCCAGCTTTGAAACTTTCTTATCTTAGCCACAAACTCACAAAAAGCTCAAAATGAAAGGAGTTTGTGCATCGCTGCGTTTGAAAGCGCATCTTCCAGTCTGTCTTGACTCAATGGGTTGATACCAGCTGGTATTTACCCAACCTTGACCATCAAAGGTTGGCTGTCCCCAAGCCACATCTGTAGATAACATGAAGGGACTGACACCACACATGATCTTTCTTCCCACCTAAAAAAGGCAGTTGGTTTGAAAGGGTGGTCCCTTGGACTGTTGCTGACCCTTCACTGACTATGGATGGTCTCACAGCCCTCAGCAATGGGCTCCAGACATGTTCTCAGAGTTTGGCAATCAAAATACACTGCGACACACAACAGGGTTGCATGCTACAGCCTTTCCTTATGGAGCGAGTCCCAGTGAAGGTCCTTTTCAGTGAAATACAGGGACTGATTTGCCCAGATGTTTTCTCAGAGATGTCTTCTTCCACAAAGAACTGGCTCCATTTCTGTGCCTGCATCTTACCCATGCGCTCTGGGATGCTATTGTCCCTTTACCAAGACACCATGCAAGAAGGTTGGAGTTTCTCTGCCCTCACTACAAGCACAAGGCAGGGGGTTATCAGCACACACCACTGCATGGAGAGGCTACAGACCAACTTGCCTCTTCATCATCAAGCTCTGACCAAGACTTCGGTGATACCTTGATTCCATACATGCGACTTCACATTATTTGTTAGGCCAAAAACCTTCACCCTTTATCTCAGATAAGACATCCATAAATCCCAAACAAATGTATATAAGCCTTAAGCTCCATCAAGGTGCAGTTTAATGGAGAGAGAAAAAAGGAAGAACATGGGCCAAACTCAACCATACACAAGCCCACTGCCATCCCCATCAGTGTCCAGCACAATAGCACCCTGCAAAGGGTACTCCTGGGTTTGGTACAGACTTGACTAGGGCAGAAATTGCAGAAGATGCTGCAGATCAGAAAGGAGAGACCAAGGCAGAAGGGAAGCCAGGGAAGCACAAGTCTAGCCTACATGAAGTCCTGCCTTTTCATGCAGGGTTGACGTGAAACCAAATGCAATTGTGGTGTCCTGGATGTTCTAAGGGCTGTAAATGAGAGCCCACTCAATGCTGTGGTGAAAACTTCACTGGGGAAACCTCTTCCACATGCAAAAGTGCTTTGGGAACACTCACCTCAAGTAGGTCCCATCTTCCAGTGGCAGAAATGGTCTGTCTTTCCCAATTTTCTTCCCAAGCCTCTCTATATCCTTTCCAATACTCCGTGCCTTTTCCTAGAAGATGATTAGGTCAGGGGTGTTCCATATAGTGGATAATTCAGCCTCATGGGTCAATGCACAGATCTTTATCTCAAGTCTGAGTTCCCATCAGCCTGGCAGCTTAAGCTCTGACTGCTCGTAATGGATGTGCCTTTGCTGGTGTTTCTGCTTGACTCTGCTTTTCACCCAAAGTGAATTGTAGCCACTAGTGAAAAAACAGTGAATTGATCCTGTGGGGATGATTCTGTCCTTTCTGGTGCTGGGTACCTTAATAAAAGGTGCTGACTAACTGCAGCCTATTGCTTTTGGTTGGAAATAGTACCACTCTAATACCTAAATTGCTACTAACTTCAAAGAACTTGAAGACCTCCTGTGATTCACGTTTACCACTGCATCTCCCAGGCAATCCCTGCAGAGGAGCACCAATGGTGGTTCAGGTTTATTCCTCCGACAGCAGAGAATAAAGAGCACATTGTGGAAACTGCTTATCATAGCCCAGGATCAGACACTGTGCAGTTTTTTTCCAGGCAGATCTCAGCTATTTCCTTGTTGTCCCCTCTCATTGGAAAGTCTCTCTTCCAATATTTTGGAGCTTCCATTGTTAATCTTACCCAAACCCAAGCAACAGAAAAGCTTTTGGAGCCTGATGCTGAGGTCTGCTGTGACATTGGATGGAGGTGACTAGCGCTGGTCACTTAACTTGCTTTAAGTGTGACACCTGCTGTAATCCACCCTGGAACACTCCTGAAGAGACATGGGAGAAATGCTTCAGATGTATTTCCCTCAGACCACAATATATTCCATATGCTCCAACTGTGGAGGAGAAAGGAGCTGGTATGTTGAGTTACCTCTGGTAAATCCATCATTCCCAGCTGGGGGGGGACACACAGAGGGAGCTTATCAGTGTTTTCTCTGACTTTCCAGCTGGAAGAAATTTACAGCCAAATGCACACTCCTGTTGCAAAGGGGGGGATAAGCCCTCCCCAAACGTGCCTACAAGCCACTGTTGTTATCAGAGGATCAGGGGGGCTTCGAATCACCTTTATTGCTGGCCACCAAGGACTCTTTTGGAGCCTGCTCTTAATGGAAGCCATTATGAGAACTTCTCCAGCAAGGGTGCTGCCCTTTCTGGAGCAACATCCTCAGCCATCCTCTTGGAAAGCACATTGACAAGATCTAGGTTATCTGTGAGCACACATCTTTCTGAAGACTGCTGGCAAGGCTGTTTTAATCCCTTCTTTCCAAAGCTGCTTCTTTGGGAAGTCCATAACCAAAGATCTTTTGCCTGTACACTGCAAATCCACTTTCTGCTAGGGTGTTTTCAGATCACATAGCCTCATCCCATTGCAGGAGCCATACACGAGGTCAGGTGTACCACTATGAGATCCTCTTTGCATGTGCTAAACACTAAATATGGTTGGGACCCAAAAGTCTACCTGATCTGTATCTTCGTTGGGATCTTACTATTTAGCAGGGAGCATTTTATACCTAAAATTCATCTTCTGCTTTTGATAGGCTGGCAGCCATCAAACATCCAACGACAATTTTAGTTGCAAAAAGCCTTGGGTGGCATGTTTTAGTGTTAGACGTCCCTGCTCATGGCAGGGGGGTTGGAACTGGATGATCTTAAGGTCCTTTACAACCCTAACTATCCTATGATTCTATGTTGATAGGAATTCTAAATTAAACAAAAGGCACTTTTAAAGGCTTTTATTACTTACCTTTCAGCAGCTTTGCTTCATCTTTAGGTTTGAAAAGCCATCACTGAGCTCTTGCAATCCCACCTCTTCCCACAGAAAGGGTAAACTCAGCAGTGGAGGGAGCTCTGCTTCAGGTCCTCAAGAGCTGTTGGGAAATGGAGACCTAAGGAGAGCAGTGAGACAAATGTTGACTTAATTATAAACACTTACATAATCAAGTTAATTATAGTAAGGGTATAATAACATAGTAATAATATAATCTAATACTCAGGTTAGATACAAGGAAGTTCTTTGCTGTGAGGGTGGTAACACACTGGAACAGGTTGCCCAGAGAAGTGGTAAATGCTCTATCCATGGCATTCTCCAAGGCCAGGTTGGATGGGGCTTGGGTGACAGGGTCTAGTGAGGGGTGTCCCTGCCCATGGCAGGGGGCTGGAACTGGATGATCTTAAGGTCCTTTCCAACCCAAACCATTCCATGATTCTATAATTACCTTAACATAGAGCATTCATATCTAATTGATGACTATCTAAATAGTTATCTAAACTGCAGACAGACTAGACCATGTTTAAGATGTCTGCACCTTTATAACTACTTTTTGCTTCTAAATATAGGACTCTACTAAAACTAAAGAAGAAAAGGGAAAGGTTTCATATGTGCTGGTTTTCCTTCAGAACAATTGTTTCTGCATTTAATTTTTTCCAGCTACACAAAAATACCTCACTGCCGATGAGTGTCTGTAGAATAACAAACCACATCTATACCTCTGTGTGCACATGGCCTGTGATTCCCCCTGTAAAACCTGGTCACCATTAAACCAATGTTTGCAACCCAGGCTTTGTGAAAGCCAAATATGAAAACAAAGTGTTCATCATAGAAAGAAAGAAAGTCCATGAGGAAGCAGATGTAAAACTCAGGCTTTCAATGCACTCTAGCAAATAACCAATGAAAGAATAATGACTAGAAGGACGCCCAGCCAAACTCCACGCTGGCACAACTCCATCCAAGCTGGTGTAGACAGGCCATCAGTGGATGTTTCCCACTTCATCAGTTGAACGTGAAGAGTTTATTTTCCAAGTCACCCCTCCTCTTACTCAAATTCCCTGTCATTGATCGATGGGTGTCCCAAAGATGCTGAGTGGAGAAATCTGTCGCGTACAGAACTGGTACTTTGCTGGAGAAGAACAGAAGGTCTCCAGTCTGAAAATGGCAAAGGGATTTCTTCAAGTGGCTGCCAAAAAAAAAGAAGATAAAGGAAAAATTAGAAGCTAGAGGCTGCATTTTCTGAGGACACTGCCAGGCTTTTCAAAGGATAATCCCAGCAGATACAACTTTATACGACAAAAGTCCCATTGTGGAAACACTGCCAAGTTTTTAAGCATCGGTATTTAATCTCTTGGCAACAACATGAGTCCAACTGTGCTTTTATTTCTGTTTTCTTTACAGTCACTAACAACATATTTGCACACATGATAGCAGCAACATATGGTCTGAAGAAGGTTAATTTGCTCTGCAATTAATAGTGGCATGCAAATCAACGCACAGCTAATGCGGGCTGAACCAGCAGACAGAAAGCCATTGATGTTAGAGCTGAAATATGGAGAGAAGGGGAATACGTGCCAAGCACCTGACTGTTTCAAGCTGATTTTCTTCCCAGAGCAGCTGATAAAGGCAGCAACAGGTTAAATCCAGCTCCATTAAGGCAAAACTCCTCCTAGTTTTTTACAGATGAAAGTTTGTGGGATTTGAAAAGAGGTCTTAAGGAGCTGACACCCAAAAAAGGACTCGGGGAAGGATTTTCACAGGCAGCAAAGCATGAAGCCAGGATCCTCACTGCACCAGGCAGCAGGAACAAGGATGCACTGGTGGGATATGAGATGTAACGAGAGACTGAGTGAGAAGAAGCCAAGATGGAATGGCTGAAAATGCTGACAGTGCACTCAGAATTGCGTAAGGAAAGAACCCCCTTGCTATTATTATATCTAAACCAGTCAAAGTTTGGTAATATATCTATATAGAGGTAACATTACTGCTATGCTATAACAATAGAGTGACTTCGTATAGACATAGACTCTTTTATCTGCAATATATATACCAAAGAAACAATACCAATCCTAACTGTGGCTCATCCTCTACAGGCCATCACTGCCGATCCTCTGCTCCCTCCCACTGCCTGTCCTACTCTATCCTAGCTGTTCTTCGCTGAGCCCCAGCCCTCCCATCCAGACAGGAGCCGGTCGTGTGGGATTGTTCACGTGTCATTTTGCTTTGCTGCAAGCCCTTTTATGAGCAGGCAGGGTTGGATATGGAGAGCTGGGCTTTGAAAACCGGCCCCCAGTGGAGGGGAAGGAGGGAATAAAGCCCTACCCCTCCATGCATCGCACAGGGCTTTTGCCTCGCAGCAAAGCAGCAGGAGTTGGGGAGCAAGGGAGCATAAGGTCACTGGGTTTTGAAGAGGAAGGCTCTACTCACAGGGGGAGGGGGGACGCTGCTGCTCTGCCTGGTGATAGGATTTCCTGGGTCTTTTATAATGATGTGGTTGCTCAGGGTTGTTTGGCTTTAATGAAGTGGTTCATGTTCGGTTTGCTAATCGCGTTGGAGGGGTGCAGAGCTGCCCCTGGCTCACTTCTCTTCATCAGGAGATGGGTGTTTTCCATCCTGGCTAAAGGGAAATGAATTGGGTGAGAGGATTTAGACTACACAACCACTCACAAGGTGTGGTATGCCGAGTAGTCTCCGGTGGGCCATGGATGCCCAAAAAGGCAAAACACACAATTCACCTGACATAGCTGAAATCACTTGTCTTTAGTCTACCAGGACAGAGACAGGCTGATCCTGGGAAAGCACCTGTGTCCCTCATAACAACAGACATTTGGGGATATTCCTCAAGCCCCAGCTTCTACAGTCATGTCGTTACAGGGGATCTCAGCTTTAATTTAAAGAGAAATAGAAGAAATGGGGAATAGTTCCCAGAGTGATTGCTGGGGAGGCTGGAACACTGGGAACCTTTAAAGCATCAGCAGATATGTTCCCCTACTACTGCTGTTTTCATTGTTATTGCTAATGACACCCAGAACATTTTCAGGTCCTTTCATGATAGTGTGAGGTGTCCCTGCTTATGGCAGGGGGGTTAGAACTAGATGATCTTAAGGTCCTTTCCAACCCTAACTATTCGATGATTCTATGATGCATCCCGAGTTATAAACTTTGAATATTCAAATTCATACTCTAACATTGGGTACCTGGTTCAGCTGCAATGGGAGGACAGGCTGACACAGAGGGCTGGGCAAGACCTTCATGGGAAACAAATATAACTCTGGATGGGGCAGGAGCTCAGGGCCACTAAGAAAAGTGATCAGAAACCCAGGGATGAGTCTTACCAGAGGTTTCCACCATCCGCACCTACCAGGAGGGAAGTGAAGCAGAATGATTTCCCCAAGTGATGGTTTCATCGCTTAAAAGGATTCCCTGTGTAGCAGCTAATCCAGGCCATGCTACACAGCATTGAAAGGGTCAGCAAAGACCAGCACCAGAGCGCCCAAGGGGAGCACATTCATGTGCATGGCTGCAAACAGGAGTCTCCTGCAGAGATGGCCCCTCTGCCATGCTCTTGCCTATGTCCAAAGTGAAATGGATTAGCAGCTCACTTTCAATCAGGCTGAATTATGAGCGCAGCGATTTGCTGGACGTTTTACATGAACCAGAAGATGTGTTATCTGATGAAAATTGCTTAATTTAATATCCTGGCTTGACAAGCAGTGAACTGTACATCTCCTGGAGAATTTACCAGAGCAGATGATTTTACTTAGCTGAAAGGATTAAGCATTCGGACCCCCTTTTTTCCCCCCAAAACTCACAGCAGAAAACCACCCAGAGAAACTCTGAGGAGCTGGTGGTACCAAGGTTACCAGCACCGTCAGGAAAACCAAAGGTCGGGGGTTTCCAATCAGAAAACATTGCAGAATTACATGGGTTTTGCCTCTGCCACCCCCAAAAAATCAGTTATTGAGAAGGAAAGGTCAAAGTGCCAAGAAGCAGAGCAGATCTAGCTCTCAGAGTTGCCTTGAGGACACTGGACACATCCCTCTACCATATGAAGTCAAGCTTCAGAGCAGGTTTCTTTAATAGATGGGAAGCCCTCTTGGAAGCCTTCTACAGGTTGGGGAACCAGTGGCAGGACTCAGTCTCTCATGTTCAGGGTACCTCAGCTTGAATGAGCATGGGCTGATCCCAGCCTCTCTGAGCTCTCTTCTTCCAGTAAGCAGCTGTTAGTCCAGCTTTGCACAGAGACAAATGGGTGGTGGTGAGGTTGGTCTTCAAAGCAGGTACAAGCGCTCCCTTACCTTACAGTAACAACCTCGCAGAGCAGACTTCTCCAGCAGAGCCAAGTTTTCCCCTATGACCCATGAGTAAGAAGCCCAAAGGCTATGCTTGTTTTCACAAGGAAACTTCCAGGCTGAGCCATAAACCAGGAACCAGGTTTGAAACAACAGCAGTGCAGAACAGAAATGCTCCTCAAGCCTTTGCAGATTGCTGGGGAAGCACCAACTCCCCTGTAAGGATGGATGAACCTTTCCTACTAACTGCACTGGGGAAAAGAAAACAGACAGACAGCTCTGTATAAACCAGACCCTGCCAAAGCACATGCCATCAGGCAGCTGAGAGCTGAGGGATCCTGAATTACCAGTCTCTCTTGAAGATCTTGCCATAATCTAGTCATATGTATTCCCCACACTTTGGTAGGAGGCTCTTATTGCTCTAGACATAATACACAGATGTAATTATGCAGCCTTTATCCACGCTGGCAATCTTATCCATATTCAAAGCTTTTATTACAGTTGAAGGCTATTATGATTTATGGTTATGTTTTTAAACAGCACATAATTAAGTGGTATCACTTATTGTCATAGGACGTTGTAGAAGCCAAAAGCATAAATGGGTTCAAATAACAATTAAAGACATTGAAAGCTCCATCAAGGACGATTGCATACAAGGATGAGGATATGACCCATAGCTCAGGAAGTCCTTCAGCTGCAAATTGCCATGAGTTGGAAGGACCATAGGAAGTAACACCAAGAGGCTTGTCGTGGTCTTATATCTTACCCTAAGCATTTGCTGCTGGCACCACTAGAGACAGGATATGGAGCTAGATGCATCTTTGATGTAAGCCAGCACATCCATTCTGATATCTACATAGCAAGACCTCTCTCTAACAGATCTACTCTTTCCAAAAGGCACTAGGCCAGACAAGCCTAAATTGTGGTTAAGGCCCACAGAATACAGACCTAAAAGCTGTATCTTCTCCTGTATCTAGAACATTGAGCCAGAACCTCAGACTGGTCCATCTTTCAAGCTTCAGTCTCCAGAAGTCCTTCAAAAAGGAGTTTTCATTAGAGGAATTTTCTATGAATGAGCTGAAAAGCTTGAAAAACAAAAGTTGTGACATTTGCTACAGCTTTCTGGTTGCCCAAGATGGCAATGCTTTAAATTAAATAAGTACCATGGAGAACATCAACATCAGCCCAGTTCATAGAACATGCAACTGAGTTTTCCACACTTGTGGTGATGGCAAGAGTCAGCATAGCCAAAGTGCAAGAGATGAGCTTCAGCCTGAGGAAACAGCCTTCCCAGGTGAGCTGTGTCCTCTCTGTGTTTGTAGGATTCATGAAGCAGTTCCCCTTCAAGGGGTCTTACCTTGTGGTGGTGTTTTTATGTTGTCCCAAGCAAACCCAGTGTCGAAAGATGTCAACTTGACAGAGCTGCTCATCGACTTAGCATTGCACTAGGGGAAAATCTCTTTCATTTCAATCCAAGTACTTTAAGAAGGATCCAGCCAAGCCCTTTGCTGCTCTAAATCGATGCAGCCAGGAATAAATCAAGGGAACAAAGCTTTTTGATACCCATTGAAGAGCTGCTTCTAGAATAACCTATTTCAAAACATGTCCACTGTTAGTGACACTTTGATGTTCATTAAATAGGGCAAAACTTCAGACCTGCTTTCCCTTGATCCGTGACCTACAAGGAAACTCCCAGAGCATGGCATGAGTTGGAGTTGTTTTTGCAGGAGCATAGGATGCCAGATAGGTGCTGGAGTCTAATCCCCTTCTACCACAGGGGATCTAAAGCATGATCACAGAGAGTAAAGAGTCACTGCAAGGGATGGTAAAGACAAAGGTATAACCGCTGCTCTGGAAGTGAAGTGGTACTTACATTGAATCAAATCATACTACTTATATTAAATCAAATCTGTTCATGTCTGAAGAGATCAAACCTTCACAGGGCAACAAGCACCATTTCAAATGGATCCACATTCCCACAAAAGCAATATATCCATGCAGCAGCTAGAAACCTGCTGGGACCAATCTTGGTATAGCATCCAGTCGGGGCTGGTTGGCAGGGGGTGAAGATCTAACCTATGCTAAGGTGATGCATTTAGGCAGAGCTGACAGCTATCTTTGTCCTGGAGGAACAAGCTCTTGGTTCACACTCAACAGTGGTTTAAAAACCAGTAAAAGAAAATAAACTCAAATGTACCTGAGCATCCAGGAGCTTCATCTTCTTCAAACAAACAGCTGGAAAACGTGGCTGATTTCTCAACACTCACCTTTGGCTTGCACTGGTGCAGCACTCAGCACAGATCTATTGCTAGCACTGGTGCAGGAGGCAGCACAGATCTATTGCTAGCACTGGTGCAGGCGGCAGCACATATCTATTGCTGCCTATTCTGCATGGTACAAATCCAGTGGTGAACATTCAGCAGCAGCTGGAGAACAGCACATCTGGAACTTCCCAGCCCTTAGGTCAGGGACTTCTCCAGCCACTACAGAAACTTGTTTGTGTAATAACATCAGGGGCTGAAGTGAAGAAAGCTGGGCCCAAACCTAAGTGTTTGGACATCTAATTCCCACTGGTGAAAATTAGGTGCTTAGAAGCCTCCAAGATCTCTGACAGGATCTGGTCAGCCACGTAGAGGTTGTGTAGGGGGACAGGGGGTGAAACGGAACATATTTACAGGCATTTTTCAGAGCTGTAAATGATGGCACAAAATAAAACACAAAGGAAAAAATCTGGCCCCAAGATCCAGGCTTCTGTCCTTTAGCAGGGGGTTATTTTGCAAGGGCAGAGAGATGGCATAACCAAACTTAGCTCTTTAACTTGCTCTTAAATGCAAATCAAAAGGAAATCTCAAGAAATCTCAACGTTCAGTCTCTGAAGATTTTCCACCCCCTGAATACTTGGCCAGCCCAGGCCTGAAGAGGATTTCCCTGCAGTGTCTTGGGCTGGCTCAAGAAAGCCTTAACATGTAACAAATGCCAGGCTTGTGGGCACAGAGGGGTGGCATTAGACAGCACCTCCCTGCCATAAGCCTGGGAGCATGCACATCACATTAGGCAACACTAAAGGGGAGGTGACAGCCCAGGAGAGGCCACATCACTGAGTAGCAGGGCAAGCTGGCTGAATCAGAGGGTGGACAACAACAAGGCCAAGGAGGAGCATCTTGCCAGCACTCAGGTGGGGAGGTGTAACACGCAAGTTGTACTGCAGATGGAAGGCAACAGGGATGGGACAGGCTTAGGAGCAGGCTGGTTTAACATCTTGCTCTGGTTTAGCAGCAAACAGAGCAGTCTCAGCAGAGCCTCTTGATTTAATCATGCACCTCACAGGCCTATAGGAGACCCAAGCAGTTTCAAGGGACTGGCACATATACAAACAGACCTGAGAAGCTCTACATGGTCCAAAACACCATCCTTGAATAGGAAATGGTTTCCCAAATCCCTTCATCTCCCTGCTTCACTGTGCAGCTCCATCACATTGTCACCTCCTGTGTGTCCAGATGGGGCTGAGACACCTTTCCTCTGCTGAGGACATTGCCCCAGCCTGACCTTAGTTGCATATCCACACCATGAAAGTCCCCCCCAGCCCACTGCAGTGGTCCACATTGGTCCCTCCATCCCAGTAAAACTTCCTCCTTCTCTCTGAACCCTCTCCAGCACACTTGGACAAATAACCCCTTCGTATTGGTAACCCAGGTATAACCTGGATGGCCAAACACCACCGTCAGGACACAGCTGCCCCAAGCACAGCACACCAAATACTGGAAACTCTTATTTTCCTTGTGCCAGAGAGATTGAGAGGTCTGTTCCATCAGCAGCTCCAAGACGGGAGCGCAGACTGGAGAATAAAAGTGTTGGCAAGCAAACGGACACGGCTGGAACAGAAGGTACTCTACAGAAAAGGAATGGTTTAGGCTCATGAGAAGGCAGGGTTCTTTTCAGCTCTCCAGGCAGATTATACTAGCCAGTGCCTGTATCCTTTATCACCTTGCCCAGCAATTTACAACCTGTGGGGTTTGCTCTTTTTAACCTAACAAAACACTGTTGGCTTTGCTTGCCTTGCTGGGGTAAAGTCACCAAGCTGGCACAGGTCAATCTGCTTTCTGCCCCTGTAGAAGTGCTTGTATAGCAGGACAACTTCATTGTAACAAATCTGTGTAGGTGAATGAGCCAGCTAAGATTTCCTATTGCTGCTCATTGCAAGGAACCTAAGTGCTCCTATAGTCCCAGCTTCAAAGCAACTCCAGAGTGAAAATTCCTGTTTGGAGAAGGAAAAGAGGGGGTTGATTTTGTTTGTATGGCTGATTTCCTCCTCTATTGCTCATTCGACTTAACACGGGAATGTGTTCAGGTTGCACAAGGTGACTTGCTTAACCATTGAAACACCCTTTCAAAGGCACGGCCTCTGCTCCAAGCAGCCAAGCTGTGCGTTTAGCCACTGCTCTCCAGAAATCGATCGTACACAGCCAGATCCCTTCAGCCAAGAATGCAGACCTGTCAAATCTCAGGCACGGAGCAGGAGACATGCAATCTGCTCTGACCCTCTGCTCCCTTCCAGCACAGCCTGGCTCTCCCCTGCTCCCTGACCCCGGGTGCCAGACACAGCCCCACTTCTGTTTGGCTGAGCACCCATGCCTGGTGCTGGGGGTGGTTGCAGTGCTGGGGAGCAGCAGGGAGCCTCCATCCTGCTGCTGGAGGGTACCCAGTGCTCTGCGTCTGTCCCCTGGCTCTCCCCTGGTGCTCTTTCCCTCTTTGCTGTGTGACCAAAGCATTGTCCTTGTGAGGGTGGTGAGGCGCTGGCACTGACTGACCAAGGAAATGGTAAATGCCCCATCCCCAGCGGTGTTCAAGGCCAGGTTGGACAGAGCCTTGGGCAACATGATCTAGTGTGAGGCATCCCTGCCCGCGGCAGGGGGTTGGAACTAGATGATCTTAAGGTCCTTTCCAACCCAAACCATTCTGTGATTCTATGATTCCATGTCAATACTGGAGAAATCCAGGAATGATCCATCTCCACTTTGTGAGCACTTTCATCCTGGCTTGTGCCGAGTATCCCAGAAGAACGCAGCTGTCTCAGTTCGGGCTCATTCTTGTAGAGCACGAGAGAAGATAGACTCTTCCCTTTGCTTTTTTTCCCCCCTGATTTATTTATTCATTGCATAACGGCTTGTCCACAAACATCCCAGCTTGGTTAAATCTTTGACATGTAAAACATTCCCAGAAATTCTTGCTGCCATCCAACAAGACAAATGGGTAAGACTTGGCTTTCTTTTTTTTTTCCTTCTTTTTTAAAGGAAAAGACTCCTCACTTTTCTTCTGTTTTCTTCTTTCTACTGTGTGACTTTGTCTGTGTCTTTCCCAAAGCAACGCACTCATTTATCAGGCTTGCGAGTTCTTACGCATTGGCAGACTCGGCGGCTTTCCGCTTGGCTCAGGCCTTTCAGCCACCATATGGAACGAGTTGCACGTTTTCACTCCTTATCGGAGTTTAAGATGGAAATATTTCCTTGGTTCTTCTTGGGGTATTTCTGCAATTGCACACATGCTGGGAGCATTTAACCCTGACATTGCTGATGAGTAGCTGTTACTATTAAAATGCCATCAAAGATTGAACTGAAAATCTTTTACAGTGAACTACGCCAGCAGTTTGGTTCTGTTCTTGGTTACAAATAGTTCCTTTAATAGCTTTGGAGTTACATGCATATAACAAAGAAGGATCTGGCTAGCTGTCTATTTGTCTGTCTGCTTGTCTCTCTAAAGAGACGAGTTTTTTTTCTCCCTTTGTGCATATTGATCCAGTTTTGCTGCAGTGCTGTTGTAGCAGCAATGGTCTGAAGAGGTAAGAAAAGCTATTCCCTCTCCACCCTGCCTTTATTAAACTAGATGACAGCTGAAGACAGGCAATTTTTCAGGCACAGATCTTCCACTGCTATGCATCTAGCTGAGGAATTTTCAATCTGTTCCATGCAAAGTCATGCATCATACTGAGGGTTTGCTCCATCCACTCTTTCAAGCACAGGCTACCAGTTAGCACAGTCATGGTAAAGTGGAGTGTGAGCCCAGCAAAGCCAGGCTCTCTACATTGTGCAATACAAGTATGGTCCTCCAAGATCATCATTCACTAACCTAGGAAGTCCAGAAGATGGTAAGAAAACAAGCCCTGGGGCAGGGGTCAGGCTGCTGCAAGCCCCAGTTCACACATCCATAGCTCTGCCATGGAGCCCAAGTAAGATCTTCCCTGCTCTTGCCCTGTGCTGTCTCTCCAAATAGCAGTCACATTTTCTGTTTGTCTCTTCCAGCTCTACAGCCAAGGCATAGGTCTTTCCTCATGAGACATTCCAGCCTAGAAACTCGTGGATGAAATCAGTGATGGATGCTTCCTCAACAGATTTGGGCACATATTAACTTAAAAAGAATCACAGCAAAATACAGAGACTAAGTAGGATGCAAGACCTGGACCTTAGACCTCAATGCCTCTTCTTCAAGGTATTTTTCAAAGAGGTGAGGAACTTCCATAGTTCCCCACAACAAAAGCTACAGTCTGGATCAATTCAGTCCACGTTGCATTTGACAGCTTTCTGAGACTCAAATACATCATCGGACTCTGTAAAAACAGACTTTCGCACTTGTCAATTCTGCTTTTCTCATTGCATGTGGTTTCTGGACATGTCAAGACTAGTTCTCAGTTATCCCAAAACTTAGTCCATATTGGTGGAACACAATAGGCCTTCAATGTGAAGGGAATTGAATATGACTTTTAGGCTCAGGAATACTGCCAGAAGGCTGTAAAGCAATTTTAGAAACAGAAAGCTGGTGTCCATATATCTGAGAGTGGATATTAGCCCTTCATTTGGTTGTTATTGGTGAAGTTTAATGTTTTCTTCCATGCTGGCTTCCTATGGCTGGCCTTAGAGCATTTCACTGCAAGCACCATGTTTTTCCCACAAGCTCAACATTAGTCCCACATTGATTCCCATGTTAAATGCAGTGGTTTCAGTGTTAGCTCCAGCTGCCAGAACTTCACTTTTAATGAACATAGATCACAAAGAGTTGTTAAACCCCTCCTCCAGTTTCCATGGAAATCACTGCTGATACTAGTCTTTCCTTCTTTTTCTGTGCCTACAGTTAACACAGTGGAAAAAGAAACACGCGAATCCCTGGTTTTCAACATTCCTCTCTTTGTGGTGGAAAAACAAATATGCCTTAAAGATTGGGAAAAAGGAGGGAATCTGGTTTCCAAGCCCAGGGTTGCAGTAGCTGAAGCCATCCTGATGCTGCAACCACAGTGGGAAGGTGCTGGCTCCCTGCACCTCCTGCTTGCTTTGTATGAGATGGGAGAGCGGGTGCACAGTTTTCCTTTATCCATCCATGTCTGCATGAATCCGGAGACAATGGACCTAGGCAGAACCAAATCCTCTGGGGTACAAAGGAGAAGATCTGCCCAGGACCAAAGGCACTGAGGAAGTTACTGGCAGAGGAAGGTTTGAGTAGAGATGGTGTTGATTCACTGAAGGACTAGAAAGCAAGCGCCTACTTCTACCAGCCAACAAGGCACGTGCACTACTTAAGGTAGGTGTAACTGCTCAAACTTCCCTGTTTGGATGGGATCCTCAGCCCTCTACGAATAGCCAAACCTGGGCTAGCCAAAGAAGTTTGCTTCTTTTTCCTTCTCACTAATGAACCTGCGAGAGCACTACAACCACAACCTCCTTGGACACTTGGGCAAAGTCATAGGAAAAAGAACACCAACCCTTTTGCCAACTTTAACCTCCATTATAGGAAGGCCAAATATTTTAAGTGTCCCATTCAACTTCCCGTGAGCTTGTCTCCTCCCACACCAGCTTGTTCAGTACTGAGAGGCAGCTGGCCCAAAGGAGAGCTTTGGGTTGAGTTCCTAGCAGGCAAATGACATTTCCCCACCACGGTAAGCCTGGGAAGGCACTGTTAACACTGTCCAAGTCCATTTTTTCCTTATGTTCAAAGGAAACCCCAGATATGTTTTCTAAATCACTTTCCAGTTCTCTCGGCGAACAGGAGGCTTTGAAAACACATTCTGAAATCCTTCTCTTCATCTCGATGCATCTGCTCTTTTTCTTCTCCATCTGGACAGCAGCGCAGGTACGCAGACTAGACCCTGGCCTTTGGCCCATATGGTCCTTCCAAGTAATTTTTGGATATGAAATGCAAAATCAATCCAAAGCTCACTCCGCAAAGGGCTTTTATTTCCATTTGAGTCCACTTCAAGGGTCTGCAATGGGCTTAGTTATGTTATTTTTGTTCCCCTTTCCAAAAGAATTGTCTAGCAATCCAAAGTTTGGATTTAGGGAATTACTGGACTGTTGTTGGGAAAAAAAAGAGAGCATAGTAAGAGCTGAGTGTCTTTGCTTGTATCCCTAGAGCTGACTCTTGACCACTAATTGTACGTAAGATTAAGTCCTTGCTGTCATTCTCTAATTCAAGATCAGACTCCTGGACTGACTTCAGACAGTTGCATTAGGCAGAACTGAGAGCTGGCACAGCCAAGCAATGCCATTATTCATCCGGTGGGAAAAGCAGAGCTCTGTAAGTGACATTGGCTGGTAGACAGCAGGCACCTCCTGGAGACGAGACGTGACTGCTGGCTCTGAGATGGCACACTCATAGAGCCGGGACAGAGGGTTCAAGATGACACATCCAACACAGGTAATCTACTGCCACTTCTGCAGTTAAGATGCAGTAAAGGAAGAAGTGAAGGGAGAGATGCTCTTGTAAGGAGGAAAGAAGAGATAACTAATGAAGCAGTGTGCCAGATGCTTCAGGAGAGAAAGAATGAATCCTACTTACCTGCAATCTTAAAACAAACCATACCAGCCCAAGAGGAGCATCTCTGCCAGCTTTCCCCAAGGATCCAAGTTCACAAAGCAGGTGTTTTGGCTTCTTGCAAAGCACTTTGGAAACTCGTGGAAGAAACAAGCAAGCTGAAGTGTGGGAAACCAAAGAAGCCAAGGCTTCTTAGCAGGGCAGTACCGCAATGGGTTTGGGAAGAGGAAACCAGGCTCCTGCTTCACCCTCCTCTGCCAGGTTGTGCCCAAGGGGGACAGGGCCACCAGGAGGCCTGGGAGCACAGCTCCTCTTCCTCCAAGGAACACTGGCTGGGAAAGGCACCAAGACGGAAGGGGCTCAGGAGGAGAGGGGGTGAAGCACGTCCATGTGCAGATGAGAAACTTAGAGCTGGCTTTTCCAAAGTAAATGCTTGGCCTTCCAAGATTGACATCCTGCCTCCCCAAGCAGCCAGGACACGATTCCTCCCATGTAATGAGCCACCCTTTCCATGCACAAAAACACTTCTCTTTTTCCTCCCTTTTTGGGGCCAGATGGAAGTTTTCAGTGTTGGATTCAAAATGGCCAATGTCTTTTCCAGTCATGGTAGGTTCTATCATCTCCCTGTGTAGAACACAAAGCCCCTGCCATGACCTAGAATTAGAAAAGAATTTCCTCTTTAAAGACCTTTTTTAACGACTCCCTTTCAGTTTATTCCCCCCTCTTTGAGCTGGAGAGGAGCACAAGAGGAAGGATGAAGCTAGGATTTTAGCAGAGATTAGCAAGATCAGATCCAGACTGAACTAATTCTGATCAAGCACCAGTTGGTTGGTTACCTGTTGACCTGAATTTCACTGGGAGACCCCTTGTCCCTCAGTGTATGGCCCATTTTGCAAAGGAGCTGATCACGCATGACCCTTGTTGGCATCCAGGTTGCAAACCAGATTAATCCAAGAAGAGCAAGGTGGGAGCCACATCCTAGAAAGCTTTCTCTTGTGGTTTCTGCAGTCAACCCTTCCCTTTTCTCTCATGAATTGCCTTCCATGTTCATCTCTGAACACAAGATCTCCCAAAAGATTTTCACTTCTTCACTCTAATGCAATGGGTTTTTTCTCTCAACTCACTTGGGCCAGCAAGAAAGTTTCCACACATTTTCCCAGGTCTCTTTAAGAACAGAACACAGCCATGCATGGAAAGCAATCCTCATCTCTTTGCATGCTGAAATGTTTGCTTTGGACGGTAGAAGAACATATGTGTCAGTGGGTTGGAAAATGGGGATTAGGTATCCTCATGCAGCTACTGATCTCCTGGGTCAACCTCTATAAAGCAGTTGAGCAGGTGCAGAGCTAAATCCACTGCTGAGAAATGAAAACACAGTTTAAGCACGTGCTAGATCAAGCACAAGAACAGTGCTGCTGAAGACACAGTAGTGCAAGCTCAGCGTGTGCCCAACAATGGTTTGAAGCATCGTATTGCAAGACACACCATCATCTTCACCTTTACTTACCCTGTGGCCAGAGGCTGGATGGTCTCCTGAGGTCAAGGGATCTAAACAAAAGTTTAATGTTAAATATTATGGGTTTTACTGGTCTAAGGCTGGGTTTCAATGTTCTTTACAGAGGCCATCTCCCTCTCATGCATACCTCACCAACTACGGAGAAACCAGAGTGTGGCACTCATCAATGGTCTTGCAAGCCAAAGCCCACATCTACTGGCAAAGCTCCCCACTCCACCACCTAGCATGTTTGCCAGTCTCTGTGGATGTTGGTTTGGAAGGGATTTGCCATGAGTACCATGAACAGTAAGAATAGGCAACAGTCAGTGAAGAACTATAGAAGCCAAAGAGTGGCCACATCTGATGAGCCACAAACCACCCATGTCTCCTTCCTTCCAAACAGGAGGAAGAGGTTGTCTTCTTTTTCATCATCCCTGAGCCATCATCCATAGAACTTCCTGTGAAAGAATCCATCATTTTCTAACACTGGCATGTCCACAGCTATCTTGTACTTAAAATGAAAAGGAGATCCCCGACCAAAAGCCTTCAGTCAAAGCACGATTGTGTCAATGGTGTATGTGCCTCACTGATGCCTCCATCCCAGCAAATTTCATTGAAGCAGAGATGGTTTAGTTTTGACTACAGGTTTGACCTACTGTCCATCAAAGAGAATGGAAAATTTGTTCTTGATTTGCAATGCTACATCAGGATCCTGGGTGTTGAACCACAAAGTCAGCCCTATGCAAAGCCTGAAGCCAGTCGGTTTCCTTTTGTAGCACTGTATCTCTCTTTCTATTTCTAGTGCACTTTAAAGTACAGGAGGTTGTGTGCTTCTTATCACTTCCAAACAGTGCTCTAACATAAGAAGCAAGCAGCAGACAGGCCATGCTAAAGCATGAGTTAGGAAAGAGTCCTAGTCAGGATCTCTTATTATTGTTACTGTGATTATTACAGTGTTGTTGTTGACTTTGTCTCTGCTTTACAAGCATGTAAACCAGCACCAAGAGCAAAGAGCAGGAGAGAAATTGCATTTCTGTTGATGCAGCCACTGTTTCCCATTTCTGTTTATCTTTCTGTCTAGGCATACAAGAGGCTCAGAACAGAAACCTGACTCTCTGCCAACTTCATGTCCTCACCCATAGCCAGTGCATCATCTCACACTGCTGGAGCATCCCTATAGCCATGCACTTTATCTGTACTCCTGCTGCGGTACTGACCTGCAGTGTCTCTAGGAGCCAAAGGACATGCATGTTGCTTAAAGAAAAGCCTGGATGGGTAGCTCAGATTTGATGCCTACCTTTTAAATAGCTAAAATTGGATGATGAAGACTCCCAGCCCTGACTGTAAGAACAGTTGATCTCCCTGGGAGGTAGAGGTTTCTCACTGTGCTGGTTTTATTGCTGGGATACAGTTAGTTCTCAAGGAAAGCACACATGGGGATGAGGTTACACTGCCCTGGGAAAGCCCCTTTCAGGTTTAGGGAGGTCAGGACACACATCACAGGAGACAGTCCTACAGAGAGCTCTCCAAAAGGGCCGTGAGCCCCCAAACACATCTCTGTTCCCATTTATTGCATTCCATCCCCCTCCACACTTACCTTCACTCCTTTCCCTCCGAGCTTCCCACATGCAGGTCTTTTTCCATGAAAATATCTAGCTGGGTCTTAAAAGCACCTAAAGCCTTTGTGGCTTTCTTGACAAATGCGTCCATCATTCTACTGCCTGTTAGGGAAGGGCTTTGCCTGGAATTCCCTTTTGACTAATGACCTCACTAACTTTGCACCTCCTCCCCAACACCAGTATGAGTTTTTTACCTTGCTCTGTCCCTTCTTATATTGCTGAACTTCAGTTTATGAGTTAGGTCCCCCTGCAAAGAATATGCTTTGGATGTGGACTCATCCTGGTTGCCCCATAGGACAGTAACATCCTTCCTTCCAACCACAATAAAGCAGTAATCCTTTTGATCATAGTCACTCTGCCAAGGTGATGCCAAAACTATTATCTCCCTAAGTTCCCTGATTCCTTGCTACAGGGAAACCCAGTGTCCCATATTCTTCTTCTAGCTGTGGGGTTTACCCCATTGTAGCTTTAGGGCTGAAGGCATCAGAAGATTTCTGTGATTTATGAGATGACTTTATGCCTTCCTCCTTTCTCTTTTGTTCTAATAGTCTGGCTTCCCAATATGACCTTGAGAGCATTCTGATGTCTCATCATAGGGTTTGAGAAGTGCACAATTTTGTGCCAAGAAGAGTGGTTATTGACCAGGAATGAAAGAAATCTTGTTATTTAGGCTCTGGGGAGCAGAACAGAAGGCAGCAGCTTGGTACCTCATCTTGAGTAAGAGCAGAAGCAAAGTCTATAAAGCTGTCTGCCTCTTTGCCTCACTCCCTTTTAGACACATCCTTCAAAGCTTCACCTCCAAACGTGAAATTCCAAAAGCTACAAGCTTATCAAAGGAAAGGGAGCACAGCCCAGTCGTTATTCCTGAGAGAATTCCAAGTGATATGAAAACAAATAAACCCAAAGATTACACCACAGAAAACTCTCCTGATGGCATTTGAAAGACAGTTATATATATATTATAGGGCTGCATATTCCAAACCCTTGGCCATTGCAGGCTCCAGGGATGCTCAAACTCCTTCATTTTGCCAACATTAATAAGATGTAGCTTGAAGTCATTGCTCACACCAAAAGCCAAAGTTATCCAACTTCTCTTATCTGCTCCCCTGTCTTTATGCAGCTGGAAAACACTGTGTATTCATTTAGCCATCTCTCAGATATGGTCTAGTTATTCATCAGATCTTAAAATGGAGGCTCCAGTGCTTTGGATAGTGCATAAGCACTAAAAAGAGGAGGGGTGGATTTGTCAGTCATGGTTTTCCTTGTGGCCATTGCTACTTGAGTGCTCTGTGGCTTACATTCAAAGGAAAGGCTGATGCCAGTGGGCTCAATGCTCACCCCTGGATTGGGAAGGTTCTGGACAGAAAATGATGGTAGTGCAAGTGAAAAAGAAGGGGTAGAAGCCCCAGAGGAGATGCAGAGAAGCAGAGATGGGGTGAGAGCACAGCCCAGTTGTGTTTGCTTTCATTTCTGCTGTTGCATTTACTCCAAGGGGAGCCAGTCTTTGTGGGTACAAGGTCAGATCTACAAAGCACAGTGGAGTAGAGGTGAGAGGCATTGAACTCACAGCTACTGGGATATAAGCACCCAGGTTGCACCCAACTTTGCTGCATGATTCCCAACCAGCATGCCCACAGCCCAAAGGGCTACTCATCAGCTCCTGGATCTTCAAACACCATCAGCTTGATTTCAGCTCCATCAGAACATTCCCTCTCCTCGCACCAGAAAGCTCAAGTCCCAAGGGACATCCTAAAAGCCCCTGAAATAACCTTCTCCCAGCTGAAGAAGCCATCCCATCCCTCCACCCCACTGAATTGCTCCCAGCTGCCAGGAGGGAGGAGCTGGGATAACTGATGTTGGCTGAGTAAATAGGTAGATGGACAGGCAGACGGATGGAGAGAGATACACATATACACATCCATATCCATACACACATCCATATCCATACACACTGAGCTGGACGCATAAAGAGAATTACAGTTTCTGCCCCACAGCTTATTTGACCTCATATTCTGTTTCTCCCTCACTAAGCTTATAATCTCACTTGTGGAACCTTATCAAGTGATGTTTGACAACAAAGTAACTATACTGCATCCAGGACTTTGTCCTGCACCATAGCAGCAATATCTCCAAAGAACTCCTACTACAGCCAGGACCACTCCTCATATATCACACACAAGCATTGGCCAGCTCTTCATCAATCTTCCCCAGGTGTTCCCTCACTCAACCTTACCACCATCATCTCCAGGCTTTCCCTGGTAACTCTGATTTTCATTCTTTCTTCCTAAAGCAACTTCCTGACCATGCCTGGGGCTTTGGCTTTTGTGTGTTCTCCACAGTGACACCGTGCTTCTGCTTGTCTTTATGCACAAGTCTTAATGGTCCACGGAGACCTGCTTTGAATGTCTCATAAGGTTGTATCCCACAAAGATACTACGTTAGCATCTCTACCTCAGTGTCTGGTTGTCCATCAATCAAGCAGATAAATATATTTGATAGACTATATACCATATAGGTATAAAACGTATACCTATATATATAAATATGCATATCATATATAAATATGACATTATATAAATATAGAAATTATATATAAGTATAACATTCTATATAAATATATATTTATATTATATAAAATGTATAAAAATTATATATAAGTATATTATATATAATACATGAAACATATCTAAACCATTAAATTTTAGATATAAAACACATAAAATCAGCATTCTCCATTCCTTTTCCTTATCTCCACAGCATGAAGCTACATTTCTCCAAAAGCCCTTTCCTGGTACCCAGAGAAATTCCCTTGAAACATTTCCTGAAGAGAAAATGTAATTTCTCAAGAGAATAAGTTTTCAATAGAATAAGTTTTCAATAGAATAAGTTTTTAATGAAATTGCCTGCTGTATTTGAAGACAGGGGATATATCATTACAAAAGAGTGAAACATGTCCCTGCATTGAATCATTTTGTAACGAAAAAGATTCATTTTACCATAGCTTTCATTTTGGACAACTTTTGGGGGGGTGCTTTTATCTAACTCTCACATGAAAAACATTGTTTGCTACCAAAGCCCTCCTACTTTTTGGTGTAAAACTCACTTCTAAAAGCATTGAATGCATTTTTAATTCCTATTTTGGGTAATAGCTCAGGCTTAGCACCGCACTGACAAAGCTACATGTCTTCCAGTGTGGAGCTGGCTGACATCCAGGCAGCTGAAGGCATGGGCAGCAAAGGTCATGTCTGCTTGCAAAAGACCACATAGCCATTCCCTGAAATCCCCTCTGGGGAGGGATTTCTCAGCCTAAATGCACCAGGTGATGTGAAGAAACCCCAAAACCATCCCATTCCTGAGATGGCTTTGATAATATTTTGTGAACAGTAGCTTCCAGTATATAAAGGGGCCTACAAGGATGCTGGAGAGGGGTTCTTCATTAGGGACTGTAGTGATAGGACAAGGGATGATGGGTTCAAACAGAAACAGGGGAAGTTCAGGTTGGATATAAAGGAAAAAGTTCTTTACTATGAGGGTGGTGAGGCGCTGGAACAGGGTACCTGAAGAAGTGATAAATGCTCCATCCCTGGCAGTGTTCAAGGCCAGGTTGGACAGAGCCTTGGGTGACATGGTCTAGTGTGAGGTGTCCGTGCCATTGGCAGGGGGTCAGAACTGGATGATCTTAAGGTCCTCCCCAGCCCTAACTACTCCATGATTCTCCATCCTCCCTGGCTTTTCCCTACCTCCCATCAGGCTCCTGGTGAACCTTTGCAGTGATGCAAAGTGCTGCATGACAGCACCATGTAAGCACATCACCATCAGTGTATCTGCAGCAGCACACTGATACTTAGGTGTTTAACCTTCCTCTCCCAGCCTGAAAAGGGGTTCCCAGACCAGGGGCCAGGAAGCTGCTCTGGGTACACAGGCCACTTCACAGTGGTATTTGAAGTGCTTGAATGCAGCCCGGAGAGCTAAGTGCCTTCTCCAGGGCAGCACACGTGGTCCCCATGCAGAGCCAGGAGCTTCCGATAGGCACGCGAGTGGCTTCCCGAACTCCTGTGCTGAGCTGGCACCATCATGTCCCTCCAGAGCCCTTTTGGGCTGGGAAAGCACAGGAAGTGTCACAAGCTGAGGGGGGAAAGCTTTTCTAAGTGCTCTCTCTCTATTGCTGCCCTGAAGGCCTTTGGTTTGGGTCAGAAAAGGAAAAGTTGATATTTCCCAACGTGATTCACACCCTCACCAATAAAAACTTGCTGTGTGGAGAAAGCTGCATCCCACTCTTCCCAGGACCATTTGTGAGCCCCCTGCTCTGAACCATCACTGGAGCTGCCCGAAATCCTTGTGCTGCCCCAGTAATCTGAACCTATTTGGGATGTTTGAGCACAAAGGGTTGCCTAGAAAAATGGGGGGGGGGAAATAACCCACCCCTGTTTCTAAGCAGCTTTAATATATAGCCAATGGAGACCAGCTTCTCTAAAACCAAGCCTGTGGTGTCTAAAGTGTTAGCCACTTGAGATAGCACAGAAAAGTCATGGTCCTTTTTATATCTATTGCCTAGTTCTGGAAACCATCCTGTGAGTAGCCACTTGGACTTTAATAGGATGAATCACTGTTAAAACCATCATGTGCTTAAAAATGTTTACATGAGTGGGCCTAAATGGAGATACCACAGGGAGGGGAGGGAGAGGAGCAGGGAAATCAAGCTTAAAGCTGCAGCCATTGCTAAGAGACACTTGCCTGGAGGGTTTCAGATCTGCTGCTTCTTGATTTGAAGTCAAACTGTCCCCGTTCCCCCCCCCAGGTACAGAATTACAAACCCCAGCACATGGAAGATACCCATCAGTAATGCCCTCTCCTAATAAATGACACCAGTAACAGTAGTGCCTGATGCAGGGGTAGTAGCAATGGTCAAGAGGTAAGTCGTTCAGGGGAATAAACTTTTCCCAACACTGGGAGTCACAGGGCTATTCACATTTTGGGAAGGATTCATGGAAGGGTCTAAGCCTGCAATGAGAAGCCCATGTTCATCCAAAAGATGAAGCAGCAAAGAGCAGCCTGATGGTGCCTGTCCCCTGAAGAGCACCCAAAGCAAAGGTACATACAGATAGAATATTTAGGGCTGGAAAGTACCTTCAAGATCATCTGGGTCCCTCCCGTGAATGACATTGCCATCATCCTCAATTATTAATCTGCTGTGTCTGTCTTGGTTTATCCTATATCCAAGGTATCATGTTGTGCAGGCAAGATCAATTCCAGCCTTAGATCAAAGCTTAGGAAACTCTTTGTGACTGTTTCTTGCAAGCACACATTAGGTTAAAACAACTCACTCAGATAGGCAGGGTGGGCTTAAGGGCATGGTAAAAAAAGCTCCTCTGGGTTAGTGGTAAGGTTCCCACCAGCTTCAGCAGCTTTCAGATCAAGCCTTCTATGAGATAAACCTTAGGCCCCTACCAGAATTCCCTGGCATGGGATCTGGGAGGTTTGCCGTTGGCTTTGAGACTTTGAATCAGGGCCAAGTGATTGCAGCTCTTGGTTTAGGGGAAAAGGAAACAAAGGAACTATGAGCTTAAAGGATTAAAAGGAAGAGCTAAAAATAAAGTATCAGCAATGCCAGACCCCCAAATTTACTGCTTTTCTTGCAAAGAGGATGGGTTTTCATGTTGTTTTACTGAGGGGAATCAGACTTCTGCATGACTTGGAAGGGCAGGACACCAACAGGAAGCTTTGTGATACCACTCTCTGAGAACAGAGTTGTTCCTGTTGCTTTTCCTGCAACTCATCATCTGGCTAAACATGGAGAAGAACAAATGATTCAGCCTTTGCCTGGTGAGCATCTTCGCTACTTCAATGAAGGATTACCCATCAAATTAAAGAGTCCAAAGATTAAACAATGAAAATATATGGGGCATGATTTCTACTTATGCAGCCTATGATGGTAACCGAAAAACAAATAGCCCTGCCTTTATGTCTTCCTGCACTGCTGTACATCTCCTCCCACCTTTGCCTTCAGCTCTACACATTGTCTTTTCTGTATCATCCAGAGATGATATTCAGGAGACAGGGGTGGGAAAGAGGGTGTGAGAGCAGTAAGCTGGGAGACACCAAGCTGGTTGGAAGGGATGTGGGGTGGGAGGATAACAATGGGAGAGTTGCATGGATGCTGCTGCTCTTGAGATGGGGAAAGGCAGTCCTACAGGTACCTTGGGGCAGAGGTATATTGTCACTTATAAATCGGGAACTAGACATGATTTCAGCTGCAGCGGCTCCAACACTGCAGCAATCCCAGCTCCTGGGTGAGCATCAGCCCAGTAGTCATGGGATGTTAGCAGAGCACCTAGAGAGCTTTTGAGCTTCACTTGCTGTCGACATCCAAATCCAATGCTGTGTGAGGCCTGGCTCATAGCAAGGATTACCAAAATCCTACCTGAGCCTTTGGACCAAGAATTCCAGTTTTCAATCTAGCTGATCCTGCCTTGGGGCCTGGATAACCTTTTGGGGTCCTTTGGATCGTATCTCCCACACAGTCCCTTTCCAGGTCATCCCACCACAGATGAAGAACAGAAGCAGGTGCCACGAGGACCCCATTCATCCAGTTATGGCTCAATGAGGGATTTTTCTGGGAATGAAAGAAGAGCAGAGAACCATGTTCAAACCTTTCCTGAGCTGATAGTTCACTCCTGAGAGGGAACCCAGCTCTTGGACCTACAAAACTATACACACACAGATATGTTACATATTTATTCGAGGCAGAAATTGGCCAGGAAATGGCTATAAAACACACATTTTGAATAAAAGGAGGGAGATTTATGGCTCTTTTGTGAATCTGAGTCATATCTTTCTGCATCCCCCAGGCAGGAATACTCTAATCACTAACATACTCCAAACATGTACACACAGTGGGCCGAGAATTGCTTCCTTCTGGCCACAGCTCCAGCTAAAGACGTGATAGGGATTGAGCTACTTTATCTGACAGTTGGTAAATGAATTGCCAATTCATTCTGAGCTCAGAGGGGGATTTTTTTCCCCTTTCAAAAAATGGGTCCTTTTATATATGTCTTTGATCAGTCAGGGCCTTGACAAATTATTTTCCAAGGAATTTCTTGAGCCCTAATGCCATGAGGAGGGAGACAAAAAAAAAACCCTGGATTTGCTCTCAAAGAAAAGCGTTTATGTCTCAAAAACTACAGCAGTGTAAGGGGGTTTCCTCCATTTCCCCTCATCTCCTTCCCCTTAAGAAATGGAGGCAGGTAGCCTGAAGAGTTTTCCATCCCACCTAAAGGCAGGATGTGGATGGGAAGGAAGGACGGCCAGGTCTCCCAACCCGATTCCTCCCCAGCATGGGGGAGCACCATAAACTCTAGCGCAGACTGAACAAAAAGGTCATGGTCACCAATGACACTGATAAAGAGGCCCTTCAGCACTGGTATGAGCAATGGGAGCAGAGAGCAGCTCAGGGTTGTGTCACCAAGAAGCTGTTTTCTTGCCACATTAAGCACTTTAGAAAGGTTGGGATGCAAGAGAACATCTCCCTCTGCCACTACTGGCATCACTCCTAAGTGTGAGGATAAAGCAGTATTTGCTAGTCTTTTCCCAAGCAAAGGGAATGGGGGGGGGGGAAGAGAGGTTTCCTGGATCTGCCACTTTACTCTTCTTATCCTATCATTTAATCCCTCTTCTCCAGGCAAGCATCATGTCCTTGATTGAATCCCAAGCGGTCCAGGCAATGAGTTGCACAAGCCAAGTCTGCGCTTTCTATTACCATTAATGTACAAATAACTCATCCCCTCGTTATCCCACCCATCTGTCCTGCAGGAGGGCAGGCGCCCAGCAGCACAGGATTCAATTAATGCATTTCCACTACACTGAACTTCATCAGGATGGCTCCAACTCAAAATAAAACCCAACCCACAAGACCTTTTATCCAGCCTAGCCCTGCACGGGAACATATGTAACCTGTCTACAGGAATCCTCCTACTGGAATCCCAATAACAGCCCCACTGCAGACAAGACTGATGGATAAAGCCTTTTGGTTAGGGACTAGCTGGGCCCAAGGGTACAGTGTAGCTTAACCTTCTAAAGAAATTAGCCAAACCAAATCACTGCGGCTGCCTCCTGGGGATTTTTCACCTTCATGACTGAAATCCAAGCACCTGAAGAATTAAAGGTTGCAGGTTGAATATTGTAAAGGGTCCTCAGGATAAAGACATTGGGCTTGAAGAGTTTTTCGAGCTCATTCACTTTTTAAATAGTACCTGTTAAACTTCTCCTGGCTTGCAAAGCCTCCAGATTTGGCTTCAGATTAAGCCTTAATAGAGGTTATATATAGCTGCCGTTCCATCCCAGCTAGCTGCACCTCTCATACACAGGGCTGCCTCTCTTGCTCTTGGAAGTCGATCCTCTTGGAAAGAGCAGCAGCCGTCTGCCAACCAGGAATAGGAGACAGAGCCACAAATGAACTCAGCTAACAAACCAGGATGTTCCTGCCTCATCCATCAATAAGTGATCAAGTTGTTAAGGTTGTCCTAAAAGCTGCCATGATCAGATGAGAAGAAGAGATCTCACACACAGCTTTCCTGTACTTTATTAACAGCTGTGTAAATACGAGCAGAATCCAAGCAAACCGACATTAAAAATAATCCCATATAAGGATCAGCAATACCCTGGGATATGGAGATAATCCTGCTCAGACCAAGAGCTCACTTCCTTACAGGCAAGAGTCTTCCAATATTGGCATGGACTGAACCACGGTGTCTGAAAGACAGACGTTAAGAAAATATTTCAGCCTTCCTTTGGATTGATGAGGGTTTAATGCTATAAAGCAGCTAGGAATGAGGTGGCCCTTTTGGTTCCTAGTGCTGACATTGCCATGTTTTGTTATTCTTTTAAATACTGATTAGAGCAGAGCAACATTTTGGGATGTTAGGGTGGCTTGAGGTGAGAACTGCCTGTTTTTGATAAATAGATTACATCAAGTTGTCCCTACAAAAGGATTCAACAACCACTATGAGACTTACCTCACCCTGCCATCCCAACAGCAGTGTTTTATGGCAAAGCATAACAGCTCTGATGTTTCCTATTCTAGGAGACACTTTACATAGAAACACACTTTATTGTTTCAGGAGATTTGTTTAAAAAGAGAGGGGAAAGTACAGCTAGAATAATAGACTTGTTTGGGTTGGAAAGGAGCTTAAGATTATCCAGTTCCAACCCCATGCCATGGGCAGGGATGCCTGACACTTGACCATGTCTCGAAAGGCTCTGTCCAACTTGGCCTTGAACACTGTCAGGGATGGAGCATCTACCACTTTGGGCACCCTGTGCCAGTGTCTCAACACCCTCACAATAAAGAACTTATTCCTTATATTAAGTTGAACTTCTCCTGTTTTGGTTTAAACCCATCACCTCTTGTCCTATCACTACAGTCCCTGATTATTTCTTAGTAAGCTAAGCAGACGATGTCCTTTAAGCCTGAGCAGCGTTTTGGTGCTGGCTCAATGCACCCAAAAAGAGTAGTTATCCACACTGGTCCAACAGTGGCTATAATTTCCTTTGCAAAGTGGTTTTGGAGGCTTGGAAGATCACCCAGCAGCCTCATCTGTGGCCCATGGCCCTGGCTATGCAGTGCTTCCTCCTTCCCTCACTGCACAGCCTCAGTGTAGGACACTTGGACATGAACCAAAACAGAACCTCATTACTTGTTGCCCATGTAGGCAAGTGCTGCAGTCACTGTCAAGCTGGGCTCGTCATCACCACCTTGACTGGCATTGACCCAATGGCAACACTGGTGCCTGTCACTCAATGAGGCTGTTAAAGTGCCTGTACAGGCACATGCACCCATAACTCACTGACCAACTCCAGACTGCTTACAGCATCCTGGACCATCCGTGCTCCACTGACCCTCCGCCTTCAATTAAAAGCTCACAGAGTCTGGAATTCCCTCTCCTTCCCTACCTAGGAGCACTGAACATCACGCTCAGGCAGGATAGCCAACACTACTTGAACAGCAGCAAATACATCATCCTAACTTAGCTTTTCAACCAGTCTTCAGCTAGACTTGCTTTCCCCAGATATGTGCTCCAAAAAACCATCCTGTGTTTTAATGGGCTGCACTGTTTCCAATTAAAAGCTCTGATGAAGAAGGTGCATACAGATGCCCTCAGGTTTTTCCATCTTGAGATGGAAAATATTGAGAGACACCCCCCAGCCTAAGCTTCTAATGAAGATCAGGACCTGCAACTGCCTTTGACAGTCACCCATAGTGTCCTCCAAGTCCAAATTGGTGAGGGATGGGCTGGATAAGTAGACAACAAGGTGGGTAGAAAATTGGCTGGACCATCAGATGCAAAGAGTGATCACCCACAGCAAAACATCCAGAGGTTTATTTGGCTACAAGCAGCATCGCTCAAGGGTCACTACTGGCACCAATGCTTCCGAATACCTTATTATATTAAAGACCAGGATGATGGGACAGAGCACATGCTCACCACATTCACAGATCATACCAAAGTGAGGAAGCAGACAGCACACTGGAAGGCAGAGCTGCTACTCAAACAGACCCCAACAAGCTGGAGAAGTGGGATAGCAGGAACCTCACCAAGCTCAAAGGCAAAGCCCTGCCTCTGGCATGGATAATCCCATCCAACAGGACAAGCTGGGGCTAGAAGGCAGCTTTGTAGCAAAGGTGAGCAACAAGTTGAACAGGAGCCAACCATGCATCCTTGCAGCAAAGAGCAGCTGCACCCTAAACTGGATGAGCAGAACCAAAGCCAGCAGGTCCAGGGGTGTGATTGTAAAGGGTGTATTGGCTGTCCAGACAGCAGGAGCAGGAAAGGGGGAAATAATGCTCCATCGTGACCACCTCACCACCTTCTGATAAGAATGTTTCCCTATAAATCCCAAGAGTAAACCTCAAAATTCTGGTTCATTACAGCCCAGGGGTAAGCAAAAGCTGAAGTGAAATACTAATGACTTTGGTATCCCTGGAGCTAGCGATAAGGACACCCCAAGAGCACAAAGCCCTTCAGTGGTAGACACATAGGAGATCTCCACTTGCCAGGTCACACAAAGTAGAGGAAGAGCAGCAGTAGGTTATTATCATCACAATGATAAAAATTATAATACACTTGTTTAGCTTTATGCAACACAAACATCTCAACACCAGCATTTCTAGATGAACTACTGGAGCCCTCAGTCCCTTGCTATTAAAGGGCTCACTATGCCCTATAGAGCAGGTTTCTGTCCCCTATAATTTAGGGCTACACTTTCTATTCATAATCCAAACAACATTTTTGACCTTGGAGCATATTACAAGTCATTTGTGAGGTCTTAAGCAGAGAGCAAACCCTTCCTGCCTTGTAGCACATTACACTCCCCTGAGAGCACTGCACAGGTTACATAGAAACCCATTCATTCATAGGGACCATTTTCCATCTCCTCATCACATCCCCAGTTTTTACGTACTTGTGCTTAAACACATTCCCAACAGCAGCATCAACACTGAACTTACATCACTGAGAACTGCCAGCGCAAGGCCTCCACAACAAAGCACAAGGACACTCTTCTCTCTGCCTCTAATCCCTGTGGTGGGAGGGCTCATCCAGGTGGAAATGATGCTGGTGAGAAGCCTTGGAGAGTGTCTCCAACTGCTGCTGCCTAACTCAGGGCAGCTGCAAACCCCACAAGTCTTTCATTGGCAATGAAAGACCAGCAATGGCAGTGAAAAAACAATGGCAGTGAAATTCCTGATGGGCATTGCCCAGGCATTCCCAGGAGAGGGGCTGCCAGGGCACTCAAACAAGCGTCATTGCCCCACCATCAGCCCTTCTGACTGGCAGCAGGAGCTGGTGCATTGAAATGCCTTTATTTATCTCATGGAAGAACCATGGCAGATACTTGCTGACTTTTAGCTGTACTTTACAGTAGCTGAATCATAGAATCATAGAACGGTTTGAGTTGGAAAGGAGCTTAAGATCATCCAGTTCCAACCCCCTTGCCACAGGCAGGGATGCCTCACACTAGACCATGTAACCCAAGGCTCTGTTCAACCTGGCCTTGAACACTGCCAGGGATGAAGCATTCACCACTTCTTCGAGTATACTCCCATGTGCAGGGTAAAGCCTTCAAAACCCACAGCAAAGCATAGTCAGACCCATGCGCTGAGGCCATAGGACCTGTTCCATCCAGCCAAAGGAAGCAGAAGACATCAGAGCCGCCGGGTGCAACGCGTTCCAAGTGAAACACGTCAGTATTTCACTCGGAAACAGCAGCAGGTTGACAAATTTCCCTTGAACTTTCAAAAGAGCAAAAATCTCCTAAACATAAACAAAATACTTCTGCTTTCTGAGGGTGGGAATTTATTGAAGGCACTTGCTGAACGTTTTCCATTCACTTCAAGCATTGACAATTTTATTACTCAAAAAAAGAATGCAGCAAAAGTATTCACTTTTCCAGAGAGAACTCAAAAAAACAAGGTGGGATTTTTTTGTCTGGTGATGAGTTCTAGACCCACCTCCAGACAAGTCCTGGCTTTTCTCTGTCTGACTTTCCTCTCCAGTAAACTTTCCAACAGGAGAGGTTTAGATTGGATCTAAGGAAGAAATTCTTTCCTGTGAGGGTGGTGAGGCGCTGGAATGGGTTTCCCAGGNAACTTTCCAACAGGAGAGGTTTAGATTGGATCTAAGGAAGAAATTCTTTCCTGTGAGGGTGGTGAGGCGCTGGAATGGGCTCCCCAGGGAGGTTGTGAGTGCTCCATCCCTGGCAGTGTTCAAGGCCAGGTTGGATGAAGCCTTGGGTGCCATGGTTTAGTGTGAGGTGTCCCTGCTGATGGCAGGGAGTTGGAACTGGATGATCTTAAGGTCCTTTCCAACCCTAACTATTCTATGATTCTATGATTATAGAGCCTAAAACCCAATGAAGAACTAAAAACAAGGTGAGGGGAGTAATGTGGGGACTCAGAATCCCTTGAGAATCTCATATAATCACAGGACTCCAGGAACTGGAAACTTTAAGCGGGGGGGGAAGGTTAAAGAAAAACCCCCAAAACACTTTTCCAAATCACATGAGACCCATCATAAACCTGCCAGAGTTGGCAGCACTATAAAATCTATGATATTGTGGGCTGGATTTATGAGCAAGAATCCTGAGGCTTTGGGATGGTTTATTCCCTCAGCCCTCAGGGCACAAAGGCAGTTTGAGGATAGAGCACAGCCTGGAGCAGCGCTGAGCAGGAGATGGGTGACTTTGCCCCTCTTGAGCATCCTTGTCTCTAGGACAAACATCACCAATGATCTCAGTGGGGAAAAGCCACCTCCCAAAAAGACCCAGCATCTTTGCTGTTGAAACTTGAAATGCGGAGGTGAGCTAACAGGGACAAAGAGCTCTCTGTGAGCCTGCTCAGGGCATCTGCAGCCTCCTCAGGTACGAGCCGTGGTAATGCAGGCAGTATTTTAGCCCAGGAAGGCAGCTGAGAAAACAATGTTGTGACCACAGCCTGGGAATTGGCATTCACTCTTTAAGAGATGTTTTTAGCAGAGCTTGGGTTTCTTTCTCTCCTTCTCCTGAAGGAACTGTGCAGCCTGCACTTATTTGCTGCAGTTCATCCATAAAGCCCTGTTCTTTCTTCTGCCTGTGGGGATGTTTCATGGCTACTTGCCACCCAAGCAGCAAGCTTGCTCCAATGCTCCTCACCAAAAGGGAGAGGTTTGAGGTACTGAGGTCCCCAGCCCATGAGGAGGAGGATGGGTCACTGTTGCCTTCACCTGCCACACCAGCCTTCCTCCTTCACTGGCTTTGCAGCATTCCCTTTGGAGCCCAGCTCCCTCCTCACCCAGGGACATGGTTCACTTCCCAACAAGTAGAGCTTTCCTGGATGCTTCCACCATCCCTCTCCCCAGGCCCACAACAGAGCATCCCAGGTCCAGCCTGTTCTCAGCACCCCCAGGGGTGTTTATGGGAAGCCACCAGGCAATGCTGAGGATTGTTTTATGGCTCCTGGGACTTGGAGGCAAGAAGTGGCCATGCTCCATTCCTTTTGCCATGCTTGGATAGTCTTCCTCAAGTTTCAATATCCCTTATGGACGAATTTAGCTCTGAATAGGGTGAATTTTGCAACCTCTTTTGTCCCTTTATTTCAATGACAGCACCTCCTACCTATTTTTTCCCTACTTTTTGTTTCTTTTAATCATCATCATCATCATTATCATACTCTGCTAAGGAATAAGTCGGCAAGAATAGAAATAAAGAGAATCACTTCAGCCTGTTTGTAACAGAAAATCACAACCAAAGGGAGAGAACATCCTCCTTGACAGTTCCCAGTATTGTTTTGGACCAGCTAGGAAGCAGTACAAGCTGTTTCTCAAGGTTCAACATAGAGCAGGCATGTTCAGATTTAGGCTGGGAGTCACCATGGGCCTTTGAACAAGTCACTTTTTCTTTCGCATCCTATCTGATTCCTCACAGTCCTGCTCATCCAATTGGAAGAGCAGGCTGTGCTCATACAGTACAACTGGGCTCCATCAGGACTAAAGACCAGGAATGCCATACTGAAGCAGTAGCCAGTAACAGACTCTTCAAGAAGAGGAAGAGAAGGCTATATAGCATCTTCCCATCCACCTTTGCCTTCGTCCCAGGTCTTGCTAGTGTGACAGGTCCATCCTCCTGCCACTGATGGCCTCCTTGCTCCTTATGCCATCATGGCTCCACATGCCATGGGGTTCTACCCGGCTTTTCAGCAGCCAAAACCCAGCCATCAGAGCCCATCAGGGCATCACAAGCTCCACCAAAGAGCCTCAGCATTTCCCTGAAGAGACAAAAGAATAATGTGAGGAAATCAGTCACGTTGAAAACTTGAGGCCTTTCAAAGCTTGAGCAGTGATTTAACATATGAGTTTAGTTTCCTTCATACCCTTTAAGATGCATGACACACATTTCTGGTAAGACCTCTTTACTTCCAGAGTAACCACAGGCCATTTAATTACATGTAAATGACCATACAGTGATAAGATGGTTACATGATCAGCAGTGGGATAACAGGGCCTGGGAAGTACAATGCAATTGACAACTCAATACAGTGTCGTTTTTATTCCTCAGCTCCAAATGCAATTTACTCATTCATTCATCTTGGCCAACTGCATATTCAGGAGAGACAGCATGTGATTGACTGAGCAATGCAATGCTTGAGTAATTCCCTGGGGGGCCTCCATGAAGACAAACAGCTCGGGGTATAACTTGAGGTCCCAGCCATACCCACAGAAGGGTTGCATGATGTCTATGTCTCCTTCTGCTGGCAAACATAGCCAATACCCAGAGTGAGCTCCTAGGGTGGCACAGCATCATATTTGACTCTGTCTAGCCCAAAATTTATTAAACCCAGTTGTTGCAAGCAGAAAACAGTAAAATCAGAGACAGCTGAGTGATGAAAGCTGTGTTGTAGCCAGCACTGGGATATTCCCAGCAGACACCATCTCTCGGGTCCTGCCTGCCATGGGACAGCAAGGTGGGAGCATCACCTTTGAAGGTGATGCAAAGCCACGCATTGCCGTGCTGCTGCCACAGCCAGATGGGCTGCTGCTTGTAGGACAGGCTGGGGACACCTCCTCAGCTCATTCCCGCCCTCCACTTCTTAGGGAGGCCATGGCTCACCAAGGAGACCTGGATGCGATCTCTTTATTTCTCTGGAGATGATTTTCCCATCTTGTTTCCAATCCATGTAGCATCCAGCATCCTCCCCTCCTTTGCTGAGGCTGGGACACAGCCTTACACTTCCCCAGGGCCAGACATCCCCCACCAACCCCTGCATGGGAATGGGAGGTAGCTCAACCTCCACAAGGGCTTCCTGATGCCACCCCATCACCCACCTGGATTCCTATGGTTGCTTCTAAGTCTGCCTTGATGGGAAAGTGACCCCAAGGAGAGCATATCCCTTGGGGATGAGTTGGGTGGGAAGGACCTGGGGGACCCAGGCAGTTCTATAGTGGACAAACACCCAGTCATAGTCACACCATCACTGCTTGACAGCTGGGATGCTGCATCTCCTGCAGTACATCATAAATAGATAAGAAATCAAATGTATGGATAACAAACAAAAAGGACTGAAAAAGCCCACCTCAAAACATAAATTAAAAATAGATGGGCAGGTCCCTTGCTATTGAGTGTGTTTGGTATTTATTAGACACAAATTGGCACACAAGTGTATGAAAGCACAGCTAGGTAGGGACCATTGCTTTCTCCTTAGCTACATGGCTTTGGATACCTGTCTGCAATCCCTCCCCTGCACATAGTGGCGTTCCCACCCCCGTTCTCAATTGCTGACACATGGATATACCTCTTTTGTTCATTAGAATGACTTTTAATTAAAAATATAGGTAAATTATATAGAGTGTGCACAGCTTGGAGAGGAAAAAAGAAAAAAAGAGAAGAAAAGAAAGCAAACTTCCATTTCAATCAGAGCTGTAACCCCTTTGGATCAGCTGCTTTCTGACAGACTGAGTTCTGCGAGCTCCCATGTATAAATAAATAGCACCAGGAATTTCTACACCTGAAACACTCTGCAGTAGACACGTTTACTTACACTCATTTGCTGTTGCTTCTCTTCTTGCCTCCCCCGCTCCCAGCATTTCATGCCTGTTTTCTGCTCCTTTTTAAACACAATTACTGAATAACTCACCTAACGTACCCAGAGCAGTAGCGCGTTTTCTTTAGGAGAGGAAGGAAAAGAACACACCAAAAAATGAAAGTCCGGGATTGCAAACAAGCATCGTCAGGATTTGCATGAGCAAACGTCTTCCCTTCGCTGCCTGCATCCTCTCCCTCCCCTTTCCCATCATTGCAGCTGGCTCAGAGCCTTGCTTCCCACATGCCGGTGAAATCCAGCAGGAGACATGCCGTGGATGTTTCTCCATCAAAGACAGCTGATGGATCGGGAAAGACCAGGAGTTGGGAAGGAAGGAAAGAAGAGTAAGAGCATTACACACAAGTGGGAAAGGAGATGAGTTTACGGGGCTGGTTCCTGCAGAGATGTGCTTGAGGCATTCATAAGGAAACACAGCAACCCGCAGGGAGAGATTCCACTCGTGGTACAGTGCCTGGGCGAGGTAGGTACCTGCTTTGCTTATTTGTGGGTTTATAATACCTTTTCCTGTTGAAAAGTAACAACGATAATACTGATTTTATAAAACAGAAAAAGAATAAAGAAACACCACTCCGAAATCCACCCGTGGTTAAAAAAGGATGGTGTCTTTTTTTTTTTTAACTTTTTTTTTTTGAGAAAATTGAAAGAAAAAATATATATATTTTTTCTTTCAATTTTCTCAAAAAAAAAAAGTTAAAAAAAAAAAAAAAACCACTCCGAAATCCACCCGTGGTTAAAAAAGGATGGTGTCTTTTTTTTTTTTAACTTTTTTTTTTTGAGAAAATTGAAAGAAAAAATATATATATTATTATTTATTATATAACATTGTCAACATCAACACCACAAAATAAAAGTAACATCCTAGTTGTTTTCGTTCAAGCATTCTGATCGTGTTGAGAAAGGCAGCAGGAGTTCGGTGTCCCTTGGAGAACAAAAAGAGCAGGAGGGCAGGGAAGGGGACAGGGGCACAGGGCTGGCGGTGGCAGCAACACAAACTGGGTGGGGATGGTGGCGGGGGGGGGGACGTGTGCCAACCTGTTGGGTTTTCCTTTGAAACGAAAGAAAAAGGGATGGAGGAGGGGGGTAAGTCACACCGAAATGGCTGTTTCATCTGTGGCTTCAATCAGCGTCCGTCCCTCTCGAGTGCGATCGGTGAACATTCAGTTAAAGGAGTCTTGCAAATCACTCTCCTTTTTCTTATCAACAGGGTTTTTTGGGTTGTTTTTTTTTTTTTTCCT